>JAUJYV010000126.1:0-94556 GCA_033995625.1 Ophyiulus pilosus
TGCAATGCTTTTCCGTGGTTAACTCAAGGTTAACCTTAGGTTTAGCTTAACCTTTGTTGGTGCAACCGGCCCTTAATTGCGAAACGCATTCGGTTAAAACAGAAATGCAAATCTCGTCTTACGCAATCCCGGAGGAATTCGTGAGAAATTTAAGCCTTAATTTAGCTGAAAATGAAAACGTGTGGAGTTGGAAATCCGTTGGAAATTATCTGTCATGATAGTATGTACGCAAAACATATTTTTTTAGTCTAGCGTTTTAGAAATATTTGAATTTTTCGTTAAGATATTCAAAAAAACAAATACAAGCTCATATACATTACATATTTGAAAAAGCATATTGCTAATATACCTTTTGTGTATTTGATTGGTTGTACAAATAATAAAAAATTGAAAATTCCCAGCGATGTCTTACCCAGCTGCGTTGAATTTACATTACGAACTGACCTCATGGTCAAATCATGTTAAATCCATATATGTAAAGCAGCGCCACATGCGGGCAATTTTTTGGTAAAAGTGTCTAGTTTAGATATTTCACGTGACTTCTTAGGGGCCATTCAAAAAGAACGTCCCCGATGTTCCTTCACCCCCACCGCCTGTCCCCACGGTGTCCATTTTAGCTCAGACCCCCTTCCCCCTCATGGACGTCCTTAATATTTTTTTAAAGTAGGGTGTCCAGAAAATTAGTTGGAACATACAATGGTCCATCCTATAATTTACAAGCACCCGCTTCGCTACCAATTCCACGACCTCGATATAAAAGTGGCGTTTAACACAAATTTTTGCATAATTTTCGATTTTCCCGAGATTTTACAAATTCTAGTAAATTTGGGACTGGGGACACATTTCTTCTGGTGTCCAAAAACTATAAAAAAATGCCATCATTAATGGATACCCTATATGTGATCAGTGTCATGTTATTTTTAAAATTAAGAAACAATGTCCCAACATTTAAATCAGCGGTATTTTAAATTCAGTTTTTTGAAATTGTTTTGAAAGCAGTGAAAAGTAGTTTTTTGTTTGCTTTACAAACATTGATTTTGTCATCATTTAAGCTTAGATGTGGTAAAGGGAGCGACTAGATCTGGCATTTTTCATCTGTTTTCTACACGTCATCATTTTTCGTTATCTTTCCACAGCAGAAGTTGTCTCCATATTGTTTTTATACATGATGTACCTTTACAGTTTATATACGAAATTCTTGTCTATCATCTATTTGAGGTGATTTTTCAAGAAAACGTTGCATAGATCCCATTACCAGAGAGTTTACTTTGCTTTTCCCACAACTAAAAAACATCAAACACTGTGACATTTTCAACTTCGTTATCTTCCTTTTTTTCTTCCTTTTGGCAATTGCAATTCAATAAGTTTTTTCTGTATGATGGACATTTTTTTCGACAATGATTGTTAAGAATTTTTAAGTAAGAAGGTTTTTTTGAGATGTTTTCGTTGAAATGTCAGAAACACAACATACACTCGAGGTCGATTTTCAGCGAACTACTTCAAAAAATTGTTTGATTTTTGAAGACTCCCTGCTAGAGTTGCCCTTTGCAAAACATTTGATTTAATGCCGACGATTGAATGTATCGATACCTTTGTGAAAAATCTTACTTGTAGATGATCATAGATATGATACAATTGTGCCACAACTGATACAACTGACCTACGACCTCACAAATCTTTACGTGTGCTTTTTTTTTCCTAAACTTTCGTAAATTCCTATATTGTACAAGTATAAATACAAGGATTTTGTCCCATATTATGTCTTAACACATATGTGATCATATGTGACTGGAAACGAACGTTAGGTTAAACAATTACTTTTTAATCACAATTTTAATCTTACAATATGAAAGGTATAATATATGGAGAAATATTTAAGTGTACTTTTAAAAGAAAATTAAAAAAGCTATGTGCAGAAACAATAAAACTTTCCCTCACCAAATCCTTCATCAGATTTGAAAAGCTTTAAAAGTAGATTTCATTTGAAAGCGTTGAAAAATAATAATAGTAGAAAAAGCTGAGGTAAAAATCCATTTGGTGCACTTTTTCAGCCCTTTTCTGTCAGTAATATGTGGTTTCAAAACGGATATAAAATGATTGGAGAGACACTTTACAAAGACCTTTTTCTTTCCCAAAGTCTGTTAACATTAGAGATAAGGGACCGAGGGATTTTACCATAAAAATTGTACAGATGACGTATGACACTTGTACACGACGGTCGATACGAGTGAGGGCGATGATTTAGATAACTTAGGTCAACTTATAAAAGCTCGGAATTCCAAACGTTATAGTATGCGATTGTACTAGCTGTACTTACATGTACACCACAAGAACTTTGAAACATCTTTTGAAATGTGTACTCATTGTACGACAACGTGATGTCTTCTTGATTGGAGGTACCTTGGTGGACAAATTATACAGGGTATGGCAATAGTGTCCACAGGCGAGGGGGTTTCTGGGAGTTTCTGAGTAGTTTGGGGTGGGGTTTGTACACGGGGGACTGTATCATGGAGGTAGGGGAGAGGGGCATCACCAATATTAGGGTCCATTCAAAAAGTACGTCCATTAAATTCCTTCAGAAATTCTGCCACCCCCTGCCCACATAATGTCCATTTTGGCCCAGAACCCCTCCCACCCCCCTTCTTCAGAACGTTCATTTTGAATGGCCCCTTTAAAGTTGAATACTGCTGTTATACAGTGAGCATCAAAATCATTTTAGATTTCTGTGATGTATCGATATGAGTTATGACTTGAATTTATACTACGTAAAATGACCAATGCCATAAAATGCCAAATATTTGTCTCAAATTATTTAAAGCAATGAAACAAGAAAGCTTATCTCAAAGAAATTCAAATTTATGATTTTTACGAGAGTGTCAAACACGCATATATTTATTACTTCGCAATTTGTAACTTCTATGTCATTGTTATATTAGCGAAAATTATAATCATATACTCATTAACGAGGGGGAAGAGGGTGGCTTAATAAAATTATAGTTGCCAAGCAACGCTATATACTCGACGAGGGTTTTAAACATGAAATCCTGTCGGAACAGCACTGTCACCAGGTGGCGCATCCTGCCATGGGACTTCAAAAAAATCCTTTGTAGCATCAATGACATAATCTCATCTTGTTCACGAGTTTTAACTATAACCGCATACATTATTTGTCGTCGTTAATTTAAAACATTGTCGCATAAACAAGATATCATTTCAATTCATTATCATATAAATGTACATTGATCGTAAATCCGATTTCGGAACATTAAAGTTTACCAGACCGATAGCTATCAAATGCAGTCATCTAGAATGACAAGGTTCGTTCAAAATATACATTTGATAACGGAATAAAAACGTATCAAATGAGTTGTTAGTATTAGCCTTAATGCCCCAGGTGTAAAAGTGATATATCGCCATAAATGACATATTATGTCCTATACATATATATGCCCATGTTAAAGTATCATATTTAACAAATATAGTATCTCTGAAAACATTTATAGTCATTTAATAGGGTTTCAAAACAGAAACATGTGTATTGCAGTGAAGCTTATGTGCATTGCAGTGAAGCCTCGGAATTTTGTTATCGTTATTCTTAGATTAAAGTGATCCTTAATCACTTTGTATAACTCAAATTGATCACCCTGCATGCAGATTCCAATTAACGAGGCGTTATTATATCTCTCTCGATATGTATTTTAGGGTTGAGGAAACTTTAATAGAATTTGCGAATCAAAAATACATTTCATTGAAAATCATTGAAATTAGCACGACGAGGCAAATGAAACCATATATGCGATCATAATTCATTAATTACGAACATATTTAATCAGTGTATTAAAAGTATTGCCCATAATTAATGTTCAGTTGAAAAAGCGGCTTTTAATGAGACCGTTTGTGGCACGGACGCATTGAGTGGAAAAAACATCTAATTGGTATTTATCATTTCAAAGACTTCATTGATAAAATATGAAAAATGCTTGAATTATTCAATTTTCTAGGCTCTAATTAAATTAATTGGAACTTTCATAAAGAAACGTGTTTTCAAGTGACTTCCTGCGGCTTA
Source organism: Ophyiulus pilosus (assembly GCA_033995625.1). Taxonomy (NCBI): domain Eukaryota; kingdom Metazoa; phylum Arthropoda; class Diplopoda; order Julida; family Julidae; genus Ophyiulus; species Ophyiulus pilosus. The sequence continues at coordinate 4,067 of JAUJYV010000126.1, forward strand.
ACTTGAACATTCAAATTTATTACTAAATTGCCATAAAAGGTAGCCGTGTGGAAAAATAACATATCGGTCACGTATGCCAGAAATTGGGCTAAAATGGACACCATGTGGACTTCGGAACGTCCTTTTTTTGAATGGTCCTATATATATTTGCATATATAAACATTTCTGGACAAGCACGCCATATATTTATATTTTCAAAATGTCCATAATATACGTGTAAATCCACAAATTGTATATATATTTTTTCAACCCAGGATGCATTATTCGGACATCGTGTCTATTTTTAGAAAAAAATTCACAATCAATATTATTTACATCATGATTTATTTTTGTATTTTTTTGCAGCTGCAGATATACAAAAACCCTCTTAATGATTTCCAATATTTTTATTTAATTATTTTTGACATGCCTATAAATATAAAAGAAGTCGATATTCAAATTTTCAATCAGATTCATGCGTGAAATCTCGTTCAGAAATATAATCTGCTGGAATTGATTCGTGCGCAGCTTTTTATGGCAAAAATTGAGAAACCTTCATACCCAGATATGTCCCTATTATGCTCGTCCCATATTTTTCTATAAGATTTCAGGCAAAACTGTGTATTCAAAACTACCGTGATGAAAGTAATCACTAAGACAAATAAACTTTTGAACTTTGTAGATTAATCATAAACTTAAAATGATGAGTTATAGGGCACAACATAAGAGAGATTTAGCAACCCAAATGCACCATTAACGGGATCGAAAGCACTGGGTTTTTTTCTCGAAACGCACATGTGCCTAATAACGTGAATGGGATTCTGGGTAAAGGGGATCAAAACCGTGAAGAGCTCAGGTTCAGGGAGTAGTAAAAAATAAATAAATAAATAGACGGAAGAAAATTATCGTTACATGTACATGTGACTTTTAAAAATGAAATTTAACAATGCGCGGGTTAAATCTAACGGCGCTCCTAAAAACCGTCCGATCAGGGTATTAATCACGTGACTGGTGGACGGAGCCCTGTCGTCAACGTATTTTATTACCGAATTTTACCCTACGGTAAGTTAGCCGTTAGAGCTTTGCTAAATCTCTCATCTATCTATAGTCCCTAAATCAAATTATGATAATCATTATAGACTCACAGATGGCACTGCAAGATATGTGGCAACCTTGTCATGTTTTCCATGTTTCATTGCTTAAGATGTAACAAGATCTACAAAAAATTTTTTTTTAAGAATTGGTATTTTAAAATAACCTTAACTTTAAAAAAAAACAAAACATAAAAATGCACAATCGGAACTAAAAATATTGTAAAGTCTATTTCGTAACCTGTTTTTGATCTTGAAAAGTCCCCAAGTCCTCTCTATAGGCTTTTTCATATTTCATCTTTTGTGAAGACAAACATGAATTATGTATTAAAAGGCCGGAACTTTGCATGAGATAATCTGACCCAACCCATCCATAATTCATTTCCAAAATTCCCAAAAGGCAAATAAGAATGCATGGAGGCCCATTGCCTAGCCGTCTCCTTTCAAGAATACTATATTCGGATATGCGCATTGTGACAGGGCACAAAAACGGTATAAAAATGAATTTCAGACTTTGATTTCTTCAAAACAAACGATAGTTGAGCTACAGAAACATTTTTGTTACTGCTTTAATATTAATTCGAGATCTTTATATTTGTGATTTTTTCGTAGAATAGGATGGTGAGCCTTAAAACATTAATATACAAATTATTACTTGTTATAACAAACTGCATAATTTCAACAGTTTTCAGATAAATATGGAGAACAGCATATTACATACGAGATGTAATACGGTATATATGACCCTATATATTTTTTTCAATCCGGTTGTTACTTGTGAAATTATGAAATATGCCATTGTAGGATGACTTCAGTGCATAATATGTTTGCAATGCGTGATTGCCATACATTAGGCACAGTATAAGTAAGCACACTATTAAAATTCCTTGGAATTCATGAGAACATCAAAAATGCAATTACACTTTTTCATTCGCCATATACTTATCTTTAAAAATATACTTTATATAGTTTGTCACAATTTTGCATACTAATGCGTGTAAATGACTTCTAGCATAATAGAATTCGATGACGTAATGCCCAAGAATGTGGTCATAAAGCTAGAGCAATAGTACTTAATGAAACAATTAAAGTTTGCAAAACGCACAATTTCGACAACTATCTTCATCTTCATTAAAACTTCATTATTAACTAGGCTTTAGTAATTCAAATTGCCTATATGTTTTTTAATTATTTCGTCTGCACACATTTAAAGTTACCACTATGAATGTGAATTCATTAATTAAAAATGCGAATTCCCTTTCAGTTGTTTAATAATAGCTTTTAACATACATTTGGAGAAAAAAAAATTAATTGTAATTTATTTCCACATGTATGTATTATTTTGTTTTAAATATTTAATTCTAATAAAAATAATTAAATGATGGTCTTGTTTAGAGGTTGTGTGTGGACCTCCTTTATAAATCTGTCTGCCAAGAGATAAAAAGAGGAGACCACCCACAGCTACATGTACAATTTTCATAAAATACACAGGCAAAATGAACGTATATTTGTAATATTTGTCAATTTCATTGTGTTTAAAACTAAAACTGTATTGAGCACCACCTGTGAGCGTTAGTGGCAATTAAACGCCTTAACGTTAACCTTAATGTTAGAGGCGGGAAGGGAAGAACCACGTTCAGTTAGTTCATTGGGTAGTTCAAGTCCGTGGCTCCTCCCTTCCCGCCTCTAACGTTAAGGTTAACGTTGAGGCGTTGGCTGGCTCAATCTCTCTATTAGTGCAGATACTGTCGAGAGATGGCGCCACAAGGACTCTATTAGATTAACTTTATTGCACCCCAGTCTCATCAAAAGTCTGCTAAGTTCCAGTTAAAAGCGAGTCATATTTGAAATATGAACGAGTTATCCTCGTGAAGCAGTCGTTAATGTATACAACCCAGAACACGCAATACAACCGTTTTCATATAAAAAAAGAAGACCAAAACAATTATTTCCCAAAATGAGTATTTCATGCACTAGACTATAGGCTAAGCTCAACAGCTGCATAAAATAATGCAGTATCAAGATGGACTCCTGATATACAGTTGAACGTCATTTCATCTTTTTCGCATCGTCAGTTTCGCGATAAAAACTAAATAAATCACGTCGACGACGATTACCACTCAGCTTTGAAAACTTTTCATGATGGAAAGATTTTAATCTAAGAAATAACTTATGCTGTCTTCTAGATAATCAACTGAAAATGATGCTTTCAACGAACTTAACCGCTTTTACTTCAAAATCAAAAAGGATTGCCAAATAAATTAATGACTTTCTTGTAGTTTTTTTTTACATTTTGATAAATTTTACAACACATACATAATTTAAAAACGTATGCATTATGTGATTTGAAATAAATATACAAATATATACATATACAGTATGTGATTTAAATATTTAAAATGAGATGCCCCGGGTTAAAAATAAATTATATACGTATATATGGGAAATGCCATAAATCGACATATGTAATCATATCGGAAATTGGACATACATGTATAGGCTATACCCAAATATGGCTTATTTATCCATAAATGGTCATATATGCGAATGAAAGTCTATCACTGAGTTTGTGCCATACATTAGGGAGATTTAGCCCACAAACGCACCGTTGACGCTCAGAACAGTGCTGTGATTTTTTCGAAATGCACATGTACCTGATCTGGGAGTAATTAAAAAATAACATGGCGGTTGCAAGAACGTTTTCACTGTTGGAACATATTTAACGCGATTTAGACAGTCTGCAAATGACGGAAGGCCATTAAGTATAATGGCGCTCCTCCTAAAAACCATCCGTTCAGGGTATTTAACACATCACAGACGGACGGAGCCCTGTCGTCAACTTTGCATGCCAAGATCATTTTAACAGCGCATTTTACCGTCTTTTACCCTAATTGAAGTTAACCGTTAGAGATTTTCTAAATCTCTCTATTAACACTGAGAGTAACATTAAAGTCCATTTTTGTTCCATACAACAACATTAAAATTCTAGACATTAAATTTTGGAAATGCACTTTTAAGACATGGAAATATCATAGTTGAATACAGATGGGAAATAGTATGGCATATATGGCGCTATCATGTCCAGACATGGCTTAAAGTGGATAGTCTTTCCATTGCAAGTCTTGAACTATTGAAATTTATATATTGGATTTGTGGTTCTGCGTGCCCTATTCTTTCATAAGCCCTAATTGACTATACCAAACAAATTTTCTCATTCGCTAACACCATGTGCACTACATCCCCAATTACGATTCGGTTATATAAAACATAATGGATTTTTTTTTGTTAACACTTCAACCAGACAGCGTTATCAATATTTTCTGGCATCATTAATTTTCCGTAATTTTTGGGTGTTGAAAAGCATGACGAAAATTGAGCGATTTTATCAGGACTGATTACATCAGTCACAGCGTGCTCTAATTATTACCTATTTGCGTTCCTTTCTCGCAGGTTGCAGCTGGCTAAAATTTACCAACAGGACAACACAATTCGCAAATAAATTTAAATGCATAATGCATGTTTGAAACTGCTATAACAATTACTCAGTGTGTAAAACCGATTGTTTTGCTTATAAAAAAAAATCAAAATTTTGTTATAGACATCATCTTTAAGTTGTACTCGAACCATAGCTCAAAACGCCGTTGTCTGGAGCGCCTTTGCTGCATTCAGCTCATACACAAATCAATTTTCAAAGCCCTTTGAAAGTTAAACCAGAACAACTCGCACATAATAACAAAACATCTCAAATTATGCTGCTTGTTTACAAACAAAACATATAATCGATTGTATCAAATGTGATTTCGTCAATTAAGGGCCTACATATTGCCTCATTAATTATACTTGTTTTCGCAATAGCTCAGTTCTTCTTCGGTTTAACTGCGCCTCTTTCACACGAGGTTGTTTACCGTATTCTTCTGCAGCGCATTCTTTTCTATACGTACGTTCACACGATACGTCTACGGGAATGAGACGTATCGTGCGGCAAAACAGCTGATACGGCCTCGTGTGAACGGGGCGTTATTCGACGGACCTACAGCTATGAACCATTAAAAGCGTTTATTTATGCCTATAATAAGTAAAACTAGTCTTAATTAATCCTAACTCTGGGCTTGACACGTGGATTTATTTTATTCAAAACTTGGCCTACATTTAATTTATTCCTTTGATTCAGGAAATGCAACGTATTTCGATCAATCAAAACATTGTCAGACTTTAATTGAATTTTGTATTGAAATCACGCAATGCGGATCAATTGCTTATCTTAATGTTGCGAATCAGCTTTCAATTAAGTTGTCTTTGTTTTTTAGTAATTAACAATTAAGAAATAGAAAACAATACGCTTCAATCTATATTAAATGTAGGTTATTTAAAAGCCATTAATCAAGGATTTGCCAGCGATAAAAAAAAACTAGAAATCAAATTTCATATCTTAAATGGGTAGTTATTTGGCATAAAGATTAATAACAACTACCTTTGTATGGGTCACAGATTTCGGTCATTTCAAAATTGACCGTTCGGTGTCAAAACTGACCGATCCGGTCAGTAAATGCAGGTGTTTCGGACATATCTGGAATGGTATACTAAAAAAATCCGCAAAACTTATTTTGTGGTATTCCTTAGCTGGGGAAATGTTGCGAAGGTATTTTATGGAACCTCAAAATTGTTTGGAACCTTTGAAATGGTTCTTCATAACGTTCAATGAATGTGAATTGGATGCTTAACAAATAGAGACCAAATGGAACCTTTCCAAAATATGGCATTTATCAAGTTTCGATAAATGGAACCATTTTTTGGAATTGCCACATTTTTTAACAATGTTCTGTACCGTATTTAACTTCACCTCTAATGGGAGGATATCAACTAAAGCAAATCTATAAAAACTGTTACCATATCGCTTAGTTTCACCATATCACGTGTTTAATTACTTGTTCAGCAGTGAGACTATAGTATTATTTCTCAGAAGTCTTAAAAAAGTTTTCAAAGTGACAAAAAATAAGCCTAACGTATTTCTTTCAACTCCATCCATTTGCCCACCTGTTGCTCTTCATTACAAACAAAAAACACCTACGTACATTACGTGTATTTGAATCTAGCAAAAAGACTATAAAACAAACCCGTGTTATTTTCGTAAAGAATTATAACCTACGTGCATCCATGACCCCTCCCGACATTTTCATATTTTTTTTATTATTTTTCGTTTAATTGTTACCTGCATAGGGTTCTCGGAGGTTAAGTTAACGAACGAACAACAGACATTGCCTATGGGCATGAGCCGTAAAATTGCCCAAAATGCACAATAAAAAGCAGCACAATTTCATGAGAAGTACGTCGGTACTCTATTAAAAAACTGTACCGACAATCGAATCACGTACTGTTTGTGTACACGACGATTTTAATTAAGTACAAATAGGGCGATGATATCAGCGTGTGCATGGTGTAAAAACATTAGTAAAACAAAACAAATTACTAACAATAAAAACACCGACAATTTAAGACGTGACAATCAGGGATTTACATATATGTTGAGCTGGGCCTCTTAATCCTCGTCTCCACCAAAAACAACATGAGGCAACAAGGTTTGCTGAAACAAATACAGAATAAAAGTTTGCCTACCGTGATGTTTGAGAAAACTTGTGACTTTTTTTGGTGCCAGAAAAATGGTTTCGTGAACATATAACAGATTTGCCCAAATGTAGTTGTCCACACCAAAAACGCAATTCGAAACGGGTGAAATGTTTACTGTTCATGGATGGCCCATATACAATAGCCAAAATTGGCGTCTGCTCTCGAAAGCACATGGGGCAAATTGAGTCAATGCTCTACGTCATGGTATACAGGCTGTTGAGTGTCCAATTCCCTAACCGGCAAAAAGGTACACTCCTAGTTTTGAGAGTTCCACTGTAGAATCCACACAGATTTTTGCAGACACTGATTGAAATCCCACTGCGTGTAATAACACAGAAGTAATGTAGAAGACTCCAATAATTCACTTCACTTGTGTTTAAGAAACATTAATTGTCCCAAAATGTTGATAAAACTATAACTTTAATGAACTTGAAAAAATGCAGATGAAAACTTGAGGTTTATTCACGAAGACAAATCGAACCGAACTGTGCTGAAAACAGTAAAGCACCAGACATGGTGCAACAAGAATTTCAGATTGAAAATACAACCCCCTTCCCTCCAGAAAAAACACATAAATTACATGCAACCCAATGCAAACCCGCTTAAAGTAAACATGCATGCACGTAACATACGGTGTTAGAGAGAAGGGAGAAAAAACCTTGAGATTGTTTAAGCATTGGTCACCGTTTGACCATTACAAAAAAGTTAAACTACAAACGTTTCAATATACAAACATTTAACACAGGCTTTATTAGGAGCAAATTTGTTTGCAGAAAACTGGTAAGCAACCACATATCGCAAACATGCTTACAAAATCCTGTTTTATATTTCGTGTTTCAAGTGTGCACTAAGCATTAAGGCGGATACGCACCAAAGCAAACACGAAATATAAACAGGGTTTCCGAAACATGTTTGTAAAACGTTTGTCCACCAGTTTTCTGTCCAGAAGTTTCAGCAAACTTTTGGGGGAAAAAATGTTTTGTGGGCAACTATTTGGGCAAACCTGTTTATGGACATATGTTCACGAAACCACGTTTTGACAAACTGGTTTGCATAAACTATGTTTCTGTTTCGTGTTTAAGTGTGTACTAAGCCTTAAGGTTTCAAAAAAAACAGAGTCTATAATTTTTTAATTAATCCGATTAACTTCCTGTATTGTTTCTGGTCTCCAGACAAACTTAAAATTCGAGCAAACGACATTTTAATTGTGATAATCTAACAGTACATCGGTACAGCAACACCCACGCTATGAACTATAAAAATCAGGTGCGATGACTTTTTTAAATTATACCGTATACGGAATGAAGACTATTTTTTTAAATGTTCGAACTAATTTTAAGAGATTACGAACATAAAACAGCGCCAAACCCACCTTATTAATGGCGACATTTTAACGAGATGCTCGGCTAAACTGCTATTTAACTCGAACATGGCTTTTTATACCTTGTATTTTACCAGTTTAATGCACGTGGGCCAGCTTGTAATTTAATAACCGGGTTTTGTGCACAACTTACCAAATAAAACTATTTTAAACGAGAAATTTTATTGCATTTTCTGCCCAAATTTGTTTGCAGGGCGTGAACGCATCTAGTCCTCTTCCGAGAAATCAATACGCTAATAAAATTTATATGATAAGCCTTGCTAATTTGTTGCTACAGGGTGGCACTAAAGCTAAATTCACTGTATAAGATATAGTATAGTCGTGTTGAGGCTTAAACTTACCATATAGCCATGTATGAGCCATACTTGGTCCTTGAAGGACCATACTTGACCCTTGATGGGTCATGTATCGCCATATACGTATGAACCAAATGATGGGCTATTTAAACCGTAATTAGTGACTGATTATTCATCTATTAGCAATGTTTGTATGATTTTTTGTAAACATGTCTGTCCATACGTGTTTACGTGTACACAAAGCCATTCGAACACATTCCTGATCTTCGACAAATTTCCTCAATAAGCAGCTCTAGTTTATTAAGTAGATTTTTTAAACTTATTTATGAAGAGGGCGTTACTATCGAAATGCACCTAATAACACAGCATGAAAACATGGCAACATTTCAAACAAAAAAGCTTTTAAAAAATGAGTTCTTGTCACGACGATTGAACATTTTCGAACAGGAAAACCACTCAAAACTAAATCTGAATTCACGAAACTAGATTTTTTTGGGTTTAAAAAAAAATGACTAGTTAAGGTTTCGAAAAATTATGTACGTGGTTTTAAATTTTAAAACAGATTTATGCATCGCAAAACAAGATTATAATCTCCATGCTTAAAATTAAGTCATTCGGTGTTTCTATACATCGTGTAGGCTCACTAAAATTGAGACAAGGACAATTTTGCCTAAGGCAAGAGTTGCATGGATGGTTTATTTAAAAAACCAGAATGAAAATTTTAGGAAATGGATTAAGATTTGTGTAATAGTCACAGGTGTTTAATTAGGTTAAATGACGCTACATTTTCAATAAATACCATATACAAATGAACACACTCTCTACAAATAACACCTTATATTTGCATTTTAAATATGTCAGTTTGTCACTTCCCAATTCTTTGAGAGATTCATAAAATTCAGTCCACTAAGAATCAATCTCTAAATGGTTAAAAACAGCTCTATAAAGTCATGTATGGGCCATATCTATAGTCTTTGAATGGCCTATATAATCATGCATGGGCCACAGTTTGCATTTAATTGGTCACGTACCTTAATTAGAGACTGATTATTCATCTATTAGCAATACTAAGCCATATAAAAGTAACGTGTAATTTCATATTAAATCTTGTATAACCATATCTGGATTTCACATCCTGCTCCTGTGGTGGTCTAAAGACAGAGGTTCTTAAAAATAAATTAAATGTTGATGGTCAATTTGGTCGATAACCACGAATTCAAATGTTTTATGTATCATCCACTGTCACTGCAGCGTCTCACAAGTTTCTGATTTACGAGCAAGATATAGAATTAAAAAACCAGATATAAAAAGCTGATTGCTTTTAATGCCATTCCCAACGTCATGCGTTATCTCAAATTAAACTGATTCATTATATGCTTAGAACCATTATTTCAAAACGGATTTGTCAAAATTATTCTCAAGAAAATGCCGACGAATGAACGACCTTCTCGGTTAATGAGGAAAAAAACTTATTTTAGACGCAGTCGACATACACTAAATTTATTAGCACAATTGTTGACAAAAGACCAGATATAATTGCGTATTGCGAGGCATCATGTTGCAAGGTGGCAAACAAAATCAGATATGGAAATTATGGAAATGGGCCACTGAAAATCAATACTAATGCCACAGTACCCGGGTGGAAAAATCAAAATATGGACCATGTATGAACATATATATGGCAAATCTAAATATGGCTAGATCAGAAATTGGACACGTCTGGACATACTATATTGCAGACGTCCAAATATGGCCCATCAAGGGTCAAGCATGGTCCATACATGGTTATAATAAACGCCATATATGGGTATATATTACTATTTATTTAATTTTCCATATATATATATATATATATATATATATATGTGCATAAAAACGTATTACTTGTAATATAGCACATGTATGTACATATACTATGCGGATGCAGAGTCATACATGAAATACAGTTGCATTTCTTTAAACGCCTAGATGTCAAGGTTATAAAAATAATGAAAATCCTTTTATCGACTCTAAAGGGAAGTCCTGCATCCTGCACTAATGTCTAGATTTAATTTCGCATAATAAGATGAATATTTGGCGCATTAGAATATAGGTGTAAGACCACACATAATGCATGAATTCAATTATACTCGTTTAATAAGGTTTTATTACTGCATTACTTTTTTATATCTTTCTTACAGATATGAAAGTGCTCGTATAAAGAACAAAACACGTCTTGTGTTATAAACATACTTATCATGTCTGGTCTTAACGTTACCCTCTTTAGAAGAATTGCTCAATAAAAGTGCATTGTTGTTCTAATTGAATTTGAATCTAAAATGTACTCGTGTACAGTTATTATTGTATACCTACAGAACTTATAACCATAGTAAATTCTAGAACATTTTTGAAGAAATTTTGGGGACGTCCTTTTTGAATTGCCCCTTTGCTTGGAAACACGAGACAAATGTGTAAATTTTGTTCGTGTTTAGGTGATATTTTTGTAAGCTGTTTCGACCGCCATCTTGGAAACAGATCCTGTATTTATTTTTCTGTTAATTTATTTTAAGTTGACAATTTCAAATGCCAATAAATATCTCGTGTATTTCGATATAGTTTGCCATTGACCCTGATTGGTCAAATTGAACTGGAATTTAAAACCGATATTTTTAAACCAATTTGAAATTAAAGTGTTGCGAAGTAAACAAATAAGGGCATCCCCCTCCATTCCGTGTTTTTTGAACATGGCTTTTTTTTTGCAACATGTTTCTCAGTAAACACGTATTTGCCCCAAGTATACGAACGAGTGCAATGGCATCTGGCATTGCACGAGTGAGCTGAAAATATAACCCACATTATATCCTAAATTGCCCTCGACTGACAGAATAGTTTGTTGTTGTTTGGATGTTTTGCGTCCGAGTGAAGCATCCTTCTGGCAATCTTCATTAGAAAACGAGGCATTTTTAGAGATGTTAAAACTTTATGGCATTTTGTCATCCTGGAGGCTCCAAAAAAAATACAACTACATGTACTATACATCGCTAAGGGACAATTTCACGCCATCTTAACCGGTTGCTAATAACTTCTTAAGTACACTATAATAGGGGCCCGGATGTAAAAAAAATATATATGGCTCATGCAGTATATGTGTATCACTATATATAATAAAAATGTTATATGTAGGCATTTCAAAAATTGGGCATTTATGGAACTGTTCCATACCACGTTTTCTTCCATATGTCGACATAAAATGTCATATGTGGTCATATCTGTTTTCAGACGAATATCTAAATATATATGGGACACAATATGACACATATGATCATATATATATTTTGTTCCATATATAATATTTTCATAAATTTCCTGAAAAACTGCGTTTTAAGTAAAATGTTCGAGGTAGAATCGCACAATTTTGTCACTACCAAAATGGCGTGCGCACAGGTGGCTCCCCCAATGGAATTCCACCACAACCTCCACATTTGTCCTTGTCTAACACAAGTTTAAAAAACCGAGTAGTGGGTGAGCATAAAAGTAAACTTAATTTTCTCGTTGGCGTTGAGTGAACCTCAACCTACACCCACCCACCAATGTGTAACCCCGACTGAGCGTGTGGTTCACCACTTCGCAATTAACCAGTCTAGATTTTTTTGCACCACTGATGCAAACTGTTCTTAAACCTGGTTACCCTACCATTCTGTTATCGACTTTTCCCCTCGAAATCTGCCTTCTGTATATACTTCTATCCAAAAGCTGCCTTGAAAGCACTCCATTCGGACGTCTGTTAAGCTGTTGGACGGTCAGCTGGTCTTTTACCATATCAGACACTGTTTTTAAACATATTTTCAGAATGATTCCAATGAACAACAAAAGCAAAGTTTTGAAAATTTTATCTTCGAAATGTTGGGTTTTTTACGTTTCGGTTTTAGTATTTTTATGTTGTTGTCATGGAGTGATTTCTACTCACAATGTTTCGAGTGGATCGAAACCTGGAGTTTTTGGAAAACATCATTTTCAACTGACTTCTGTTAACAACAACAACAACAACAACAATAATAATAATGAGAAGGATTCATCATCTAAATCCACAGGTAAATTCATCTATTATCATACTATGAATCAATCTTAGAATCTTGAAGATTATTAGAATATTGTCTTTGTATAGTTTGGTTATTATTTTGATGTTAAAAGTTAACTTCTTGTAAAACTTTAGTTAACTGGGTGGAAAAATTATATATGGCCATATTATATCGCATATTATAGAACCCAATATGACAATATACAGTCGAACCCGCTTAATTGCACACCGGATAAATGCACATATTATGCAAGCCCCATGTGCAACTTTTGTATGGAATTGTGACCGGTTATTTGCATAAGCCGGTAAATTGCACATCTTCGGCTTGCCGGGTTGCTGTGCAATTAAGCGGGTTCGACTGTATACATGTATGTAAAATGCAATGTACCTGGTATAAAACTCATGTATGGCCATAAATGAAGAGGCATGTACATATACTATATACATACATAGAGATATAGGGACATATTTGAACATACATATAAGCCTTATATGGCACATGTGCATTTCATTTTCTATATATACCCAATTGTTTATCTGTCCCTATACGTGCTCACATCTTTCAATGATCTGTAAAATTCAATTTTTGAACATAGCTGAAATAATTGAGATGTATTAAAAGAATCCTGTTGAAATCTTGGGTGATGATAAAAAACAACAACTTAAGAAAATGGTATTCGGTGATGCAAATTTCGATGTGTACGATTGACATGATCTTGACAGGACTTAGGAAGCTGAGATCTGGCTTCAGATTGAACTATTTGAAGATATGACAGCAGCCTTTAGCAAATCACTCAAGCGCGTATTATTCTGCACTCAATTCGTTTCTTAATCTGACATTCAATGAGTGCTAGATCTATTCCACAGCCAATTGTGGATTTCGTATACGACAACTAGAAAAGCAGTCATATTTTATACAATTCAAGTATATATGGCCATATGGTTTTATCTTAGTCATGGAATTTAGACTTTACATCCTGATGCACAATGTTGCCTTTGGTTTGTCAAAATTAAACTAGTGAAGCTTGGTGTCCATATATACACAAAAATGGAAAATCCAACTTTCTGGGAACCTTGTATTTACTACAGGGTGCTCCGATTGCTGCTATTCATGCGATCTCGTGTGGAAAAATGATCTATGGCACACATATATGCAAATCAACATAAATGGCAACCTGTATATGAACATCTATCGACCATGTACATATATAGCCATGTGTAAGGCCATACAAGTCTTTGAATGAAAGATGAAATCCATTCCATGACCACAGCTATTGTGTTTTTTTGTGCTAGTTGAATGGTTTGCAAATTATTGCATGCTGATTCTAATAAATTTTAATCAGGAAATAAAAAAACTATTGATGAAACAAACACTTATGTCGACCTTTATTTACACTCGTACATTGTACATGTAGTTGAAGCATCAGCTGATATGAGGAAGTACTCGTATTTCCCGTAAATCTGCTGCTCAGAATTCTATACTAAACAAACACTTCCTACAATATACTCTTCTTATCTAACGTAACCATAGTTTACTTAATAGAACAATTTTAATCATGTTTCTAAAATGTTTTCAACGTTTTCATAGAATAAAAGTATCGAAAGAGTTACGAACAAAATTGTACCAAATACAGCTATTTACAATCCATTCAACTAGCAAAATCCATACAACATAGCTATGGTCACGGAATGGATTTCATCTAAAATCCATTTCATGACATCTAGCATGGACTGAATCAAGCCCAAATACTAGCATAATAGGTAATTGAAGTAGATTTAATTTCGCCAAAACTGTATGATTACCAGTAAATCAGTCTCCTGCGCATGCGTATATAACTACATCCGCCGAATTCAGCGTTTCCGGCTAAAACTGTTAGCCTTTAGCGTAAAGGCAGAAGCTATTAAAACCTATTTTAATCTAGGATTAAGGCTGCAACTCACCGTTTTAACTTCTCTATACATTTCTCGATTAAACCACATCAACCCCATTTCGACTTTGGGAAATAATTCAACAGTAGTTCTAGTAGTCAAAACCACAAAATACTTGAATTTCAAAAAAAAAAAAAAAAAAAAAGGATAAAAAATCTAAATTTCAAAGTTGGCATTTCCTGAATAATTAGTGTTGGCCCACCGCAGTGAAAACTTAAATTTCAAACAAGAAGGACGAATGTCACTGAGTCGATGTAAAAACTCAATAAAAAATATCAAATTGCAGAAAACAATGTTTTTAGAATCGAGTCACGTCTACTTGTTATGTTTTATAGATATGGTGGGGTGGACATGACAATATTTCCTTTTAAAATTATAGAAATTTATCATAGTCTCAGCAGAAGTCCCTTCACGTCCACCTCCTTCCTATTTTTAACCATTTTTTATATATATATTGATAAATCAAAATGTTTGTTAAATGTCACCATTTGTTATAAGGGGCCATTCAAAAAGGACGTCCCCAAAATTCCTTCAAACATTGACTTCCCCCGTCCATTTTAGCCCAGACCCCCATCCTTCTCCCCTCTGTTAAATACCATCATTAGTGGACGTCCATAATGGAGTCACCCTTTCCGTCCACATACCAGCAGACACCCCCTCCCCCTACCCACCTCTTGAGGACGTCCTTTTTGAATGCCCCCTAAGTTGGGATTCAAATTGGATAGGATTGAAAAATAAAAACTGGTTTTTACTCATACTAATTATTTTCATAAATATGCATAACTAGAATGTTGCAACGTATAATAAACGTCTAAATTAACTGGGATTCAAATTTAAGACTTAACTGACCCCGAATAAAAGTCAGTGTATGTTTAATTTACGGCTGTTTAAAAGTGTCGACTAATGTTTGTGTCATTGAAATTTTAAAATAACAGCTTAATTTAGCACACGTGTTGACTCACGAATACGCGTTGAATAATCTACATTTTGGGCCAAGTTGGAAATCTGATATTTTATTTATGGAGTGATTAAGGATAATTAACCGTACGGGAAAACCAAGTCGGAATTTACGAGTAAAATGTGTGAAAACACGGTTTCGAATTTACACTTAACTGCGAATTTAACGAATTGTTAGCGAATTACTATGCTGGTGTTCTATATTATAATTGCATCATTTAGCATACGATTTATATAAAGTGTATGCTAAATTATGTTTAACATATTTAAACTTCAAGGGTAAAGAAATTAAATATAGGAAATTCCATATATGGGCATTGTTGGAAAAGTGGCACGTGCATATCTTTGCACGTGCAATTGCTCGAACTAATTTAAAAAGGTCTTCCAATTAGGTTTGGAACGAATTTGTGTTAAATACTTCGATATAACCCTAAAATTATCTTTTAGATCTGCCATTACACGAATTTGTATTAAGTACCTTGGGGTGTTTTATACGATTTATCATTTGGTAGAATCAAAGGACCCAATCACTGCTAGATCTATACGAAAACAATGTTAATTTTTGCGTGTCATTGACTTTACAATGTATAATCTAAAATACGTTTTTAGTTCCTATTTGTATAAACACTCGACTACATCGTTATATATTTATCATTTTCAAAATCTTGTTTCAATATTGTTAGAGTTTATGAGAGGATAAAGAAATCAAGAAATATTTAAAAAGTTGATTCATATTTGCACCATGCTGGGTCAAATTTAATCTGTTAATATAACAGGATTTACCTGCTTTATAAGACTGACATTAGAGATTTTAATATAGATAATAAGACTGTTTTTGAACTTAAAGAGCTAACAGAGGATAAGATCTAATATTGTGTAAATTTGAAATATGGTACATTTTATATAATCACTATAGAATTTATACGAAATAACCAAATGTATCCCTACATGTGCAATCTCTATTATTTTCTAATGTGTCATATTCTTACTGATAAATTATATGTCCAACGATTATAAAACGCTATCGATATCACACGTATCCATATGTAGTAGACAACGATGTTTCTAAATAACTGGATACATGTTTCCTAGACTGTACTGACAGATGCGACTACATTTATGTTTTAATATGGATTTAAGATGATTTTTCACTATAAGCGCCACCTAGCATCAAATGTAAAGAAAATAAAAGTGCGTGTAACCTTGTGTAAAACTAGTTTGAAATTTGGGGGGTGTGGGCCTACCCTCGGTTACATCGACCCACGAGTGACTATTTCCGTCGCTCACTACCGTCGTCGTGTGGGCCATGGGTTCGACACGTGGGTGGCAATGTCGAATGCACCTTGGGACAGCGTGGGTGAGGGTTGTTAGGATACATTGGCTCGACGAGGTGATCAGGGGGGTTGAGGGGGGAGGGAGGAGAGTGTCTGGCACATTTGGTGAGACGTCATTATATATGAGGTGTTTGCCCTAGGCTCCTTAATCTACACTGTTCAATTTCCGGGGGTGGAAAAATTATATACTAGGGCCATATACGATATTTACATATCTATCTGAATACATGCCTCGATGTATATATATGTATACGTGTGTATATATATGTCCATTTTGACCCATCTTTAATTGCATTGAATGTTACAAACTTGGTTGAATCTGTATGTATATCGTCCTCCAAAACACGATCCACAGTCAGCTCCAAATAAACAACATCGCAAACGAGATTCTTCGAGATCTGAAATAACACGGGGGTCTCGTGTTTACGTAATTCCCTAATTGCTAGAATTTGTGCGGTGCTTCTGCGAGGGTCGCCTTTTTGCAATTTGCACCAAATTGGATATTTTTTAAGAGGTTCCACTTGCTAGTTTATTGGGAACATGGCGGCCATCTGCTCTGGATCTGTCGTTCTGCTTAGTCTGGAAAATCTTGCCGAAATTGCTTACGAATGGCCAGAAGATTGATGCATTTGGTCAGGGGTTGGCGCATGTGGACCCCATTAAGCTCCCCCTTTAATCGATCTGCTTAATCGAGTTTGGCATTTGCCAAGTCCATCGATTAGATTGTTTATACTCAGATTGGGGTAAAATGAGTAGGGAGCTTAAGAGGCTGATTATTGGCCAAATATGCCAGATTATGGCCCATATAAGGCGTTTTTTGACAATATATCAAAGAAAATGTTGACTTTTTCAAAGTAATACTGTATTTCTAATATGGCACTTACACAGAATACTTAATATAAGCCATACATTGATATACATGGGTATATATTTCATATTATGGCCCATAAATTAGCGTTGGTAATACAACTTGGTAATAAAGTCAATTTTGTGGTCTTTTATTAATTTTATAAACATTTATTTAATTGTTTATGTATATGGCCTTGTATAATCACTATAGTAATGTACCAATTCTCTGCACAATATCTAAAACTGTCCAATTGCAACTTACGAAAACATGTGTACAAAGCTGAAATATAACCCTTGTCTTTTTTGTCCAAATTTCGGCAAACTTAAGGAGGGGAAAAAACTGAGCTTGTTACGAAATTCCTTAAGTCAACCATTTCTAGCATATGGGTCGCATCACGT
The DNA here is from genome assembly GCA_033995625.1 of Ophyiulus pilosus. NCBI lineage: Eukaryota > Metazoa > Arthropoda > Diplopoda > Julida > Julidae > Ophyiulus > Ophyiulus pilosus. The sequence goes on from JAUJYV010000126.1 coordinate 21,964, forward strand.
AATATAAGATATTTCCAAGAAATAAATTTTCTTCAACATTTTCAAGTACGTGTAAATAATTTTAACCCAGATACGAGCCACGGTTTCGACATTATTTTTAGTCAAAATTTATTCAGGTTGGTGCTAATTTTTAGAAGTTTGGTTTAGAAACCATTCAAAAAGGACGTCCCAGACCAATATGGACAGATTAGACTTGTTTTGTTCAATTGCCTCACATGTTGGACGAAACGCAACACAGATGGCGCTGGGAATGCAAAGTTTTTTTTAAAAAATACAAGCTCATACATGGATGCAGAAGCACACTAGGTGTTCTAATCATGCGAAAGAGCACAACCACAGTTGTTTCTTCCCATATACAGTGGATTCCGCTTTATCTGGACACCGGTTAATCTGGGCAGCCATTTATTAGGGCCAAATTGTCAAGAACAAATCCGGACAGTATATATTTTTTAACTTCGCATATTCTGGGCAGCCGCCTAATCGGGGCAAAACGCCTCCGCCGGTTGTGTCCAGATTAAGCGGAATCGACTGTATATATAAACTCGAGCATTACAAATCGTAATTTCATTAATGCCCTATAGGGAAAATCCGTATAAAATTCGTGGTATTAATCCGTGAAAATGCACACCTCCAGGGTAAGCCTAATTGAAGCGCCCCCTATGAGGGTGACTGAGGGGGTGCCTACAACAAATGACCCAGAAAACACGAAGCAATGTGCAAACGCACGCTTTAATGCTCTTGTTTGTGGAGCAAAATCACCGACTGAAATTGCATTTAAAAACATTTGACAAGACTGATGACGATATCTGATCTAATGTCAAGTGCAAACCTACCACACACACTCACACACGCACGGTTAGGGTTAAAAACAACAAGAACATTTAAAAAAAACTGTACATGAACATGAATTGCATCTTGATGAATCTCAAGACTTTTAATTACTAGTCGAGGCTTCATTGTTTTTTATTTTAAAGTTTCTACTTATCAATGTCAAGAAAGTGAAGGAACACTCTTTTCAACGATACCTAATACTTATTTGGAGGCATAGTATATGGCGTGTCTCAAAGTATTTAAAATTGAACATATACTAGTATATATTTAATATACCCATGTATATATATGGATGCATGACAATTTATGGACAAATGTGTGGATGTATATTCAAATATGGATAAAAAGCTATATATCCTCAATTTCTGATATGTCCATATCCATATGGAATTTCCCATAAAATATGCCTTATAAAATTTTCGTCCTGTGTATCGTGATGAAAACTTGTTTAAAACGTATTGTGTGCCGTGACATTTTCGGCTCCTTATTGAGGTTAAAAAACTGTCTTAAAGTGATGAGAAACTTTAGGTAGTAATTTAGTGGTTATGTCTACATTTTGGCCAAAATTTTCATAAATTTCACTAAATATTAAAGGGGTTCCAAGTACGCGTTCCAGGTGCGTAATTTGATTTTTTTCACCCCCTCTGGGCTCCATTTTCATCGTTGTTTTCGTGATCCTATTTCTTAGCAACTTATATTTGTGGTTTTAAAAATTGGGGTTCACTCTTTAAAAAGGTGAACGTTCCCAACGTATATTTCTTGACCCTTATCGTGTCCCTCCCCTCGGTAGCTCAGCACCCACAGCTTTAATTATGGGACAGGTAGATGAAAAATGGCAAAGAAATGCCCTTCAATAGAAATTTTGGCCAAACTTTCTTCCCCTCACCACAAATATCAAATTTCCTCGTAAAAAAACCAACTTGCATTTTAAATTAGCATTCTATTTATAATATGCGAATGAAGAAAAAAAAAGCATTCAAATATGTTGTTTTGAAGTATCGGCAAATTCATGTGATGTGGAACTAGTGCTACGCCTACCAAATTATCCCCAAAGCTTGGAAATAAACGAAATTCGTGACTAGCCCCCGTGGGTCATTTTAAACCACAATTCAGCGTACAAAAAGTGGTCACGACGCTCCTACAAATTACATACAGTAGCTAACTTTAAAAAAATACTATCTAATAAGGCATATACGAATGCCGAAATGAAAGGAATTAGTTATAAGAATGTATGGAAATAAACCTAGTTTTTCAACAAAAAAAAAGACCGAAATTTCGAGTCAGGATCCATTAGCAAAACCTACAAGTGTATAAAATAATAATAAAGAAATAAAGTTGCTGAAATCATTACAGCAATAAAAATATTTATTCCGGAAGTAATATAAGGTATAAATATAAATACCAATGTTGTAAAGCAAATGTTGATGTTCATAAAAAAATACATAGGAATATCCAGTTTTAATAATTTGTTTAACGTGTTAAATTCATCCCCGAGGCAACGTAAATGTAAAATGTTGTTCCCATAATGAAATATTTAAAATTTAAGTCTTAAAGCAGGTTTTAAGTTGGGCCTTAAAGGGGTTATTACACAATTAATTTTATATTTGCACAGTAGATTCCGGGTGGAATTCATTTCTAAGCCATCAACGATTGTAATATACTAAGAAAAAACTAAGAATATTTTAACATTCCAAGATTCAGCGACCCTTAGGATGACCCACTCTATAATAGTTTCAGTTGATGCCAGCAGACATGAAGGAGATAATTTTAAAAGTGAAAATTATTGCAGCACAAATTTGGAAACTTGACCAGCCCAATAACGTACTTATTAATCGGGTCTGCACTATCTAAAATTAATTTTTTTTTTTACAAAACCTATAATTGATTTAGACATGTTAGAACTGGTTTTGGAGGACAAGCCCCAAAATCCAGATTGCTGGGTCAGATTTTCAGATTATCTAGCATATCCAATATGTGTCACTGTCGTAACAATATTTATTTTATCCGAAAGCACTCGAGTAGACACCGTTATTCACCTTCACAATATTTAAATTTTAATCTAATTTTAATTTTCGATGTGTTAATGCAAAATTGGTGCCAGTCGTGCTTAATGGATTTTTTATACCTTGACCAATCCTAGTTTTTTAAGCATAGAATTAATTTTAATGCAAAAACCCAACACTTTTTATACTCATTATATTTAACAATTTGTATTAAGGATTAAAAATCACGCTTTTGGTTATGCAAAACGCGTTTCGGATAGGCATAACTAAGATAACAGAAAAGGACAAGGAAATCCGGTGCCAGAATTAAACCAAGGACTCATCAGAAAACAAATTTACTTTTTCCTACACAATATTATACAAACGTGCAAAGACTGCAATTTAGGGGCCATTCAAAAAGGACATCCTCAAGAGGGGGGTAGGGGTCTGCTGGCATGTGGGGAGGGAGGGGGTTTGGATTTTAAGTTTTTAAAGATCTTTTAAGGGGAAATGGACACCAGGGGAAATGGACACCAGAAGAAATGTGCCACCAGTTCAAAATGTACTTGAATTTTTAAAACCTCGGGAAAGTCGGATATTAAGCAAAAATTTGTGTTAAACAACAATTTTATGCTAGAATTTCCCTTCCCGGTCAGGAAATTTACGTTAATCACAAAAATCTGGAAAATGTCGTGGAATTGGCATCAAGACGGGCGTTTGGAAATTGAGAAGTGTCCCACTTCCCAAATAACCGGAATGGTCGATCACAGGGTAGACCAAGAATAATTTTAGTTTCATTTATGATTTTTGGCTCGTTTCCTGAAGGTTATCTTCGAGATTTCATGGGTTATACCGATCCATATTTAGATAATCACTTTGTTTATCATTATCTTACATCCACATACTCGTGCTATCATTGGACCCATCATATAATAATATAATACCCCAAACAGATACAGTGTACACGTAAGATGCATTTGTGCTTTGCATACAATGCTACATAAAACGACCAGGTTATCTCAGATTTATCTCAAAATGTACGATTTACTAAAAGTGGAATGTAATTTTATTTGCATACCCCATTTTTAGAGAAATTCCTCATAATTTTTGTCGTATTTTTTTTGGAAACAAGGTGAGGAACCCAGAAAGTTAAGTACAGGGTGTCCTTAAGTTTCTCAACTTTATCATAATGGATTTATATAAACATACAGTCTAATCCTGTCTATATGAACATATTTAAACGTGAAAATCTAGAATCCAGATTAGGTTATTATACATTTTAGGGTGTACAAAATTGCTGCCTTGAATTAAGGATTTTCGATATTCTGAAGCACCCTGTATCGCGTGTTAATCCGAGTTAAACAAAAAAAAAAGCGTTTAATTAATCAAAAACCCAGCATCTTACGTTTAATTAATCTCACGAGCGATCAAATTGTGTGTGTGGCTAATTACGTCTTTAATTGAAATAATCGCAGCCAGTATAAACAGACCCACCCAAGTTAGAAAAAAACCTAATGAAAAGTAATTAAAGGGAGCAATGATAGGCCGTGTAGGTTGTTTAATTTAAATGCCTTTAGATTTAAAAAAAAATCAACTCGAACAGGTAAAGAGTATTACACTTGTCATCACACCTTTTCATTTCGACTTAAATAGATTTTAGCAGGTTTTATGGTGCGAGGGTGACGAAAATGGATCAAATCAGATTTCTAATTTCAAACAAGTTTTAAACTACTCAAACACTTATAAAAAAACAAACGCGATCAAAGTGTAAAAATCCGGATGGAATTATTATAATATATGGAAAATGGCATATATGGGCATATCAGAAATTAAACATATCCACTATACTATATCCTAGTATTGCCTAATGGGTAAATATACCTAATAGTGCCTAATGGGTAAAAGTATATCTAATAATGCCTAATAGTATCTAATAGGTATTTTCACGCGAGAAGCTGGTAGCTCCAACCGGAAACCATGTATACGGCGGATGTGTGAATGTGCACATGTGCCCGCGTTCGGAACCGCCGAAATAAGCGTTTCCGGCTTGATCTACCAGCCTCTGGAGTGAAGGCACCTACTGTAACTGTAATGTCGAATATCACGATGAAAAACTAAAGATGATAAGGATGTAATCCTTGTAAGTTACAAGATTTAGAAACCATGTAGATTTACTACAAATCCGGACCATATACGAATGTCTAGCATGTGGATACCCAAACAACCACTTGTAACCTTCCAGCCTCCCTGAATTATAATTCCAATTAAAATGCGAGTACTTCAAGGCTGGACCGTGTGGTCAATCCCCGTGCAAATTACCCACACACTGACGTGTACGTCTTCTGAATTTTGGGTCAAGTGCTTTAAACGAGTCTAAAAAAAACAACTCAACACACATTCGTAAAACCTTGGAACGAGGGTTAAGAGCATTTTAAAGGAGTGGGCGAACTTAAAAAAACTTTTTGTATGAATTCATAGGCAAAACCCTCCGTTTATTGCACTTCACCAAAATGACTTAATGCGCGATTTATGAAGCTCACCCTCAATTGCAATAATAAACGACCGCAACAACCACTTGACCCTCACTCGTGTTTTTTTTGCTATATTATGACGAATGGACTGGACTGGTGATCATGCATGGAAGGAGAGAGGGTGGGGCAGGGAATGGCCGGGTATAAGTGCCCCAGAGGCAAGCTCAGATCAACATCCATCCGTTGAGTATTGATAGATCAATGCATTCTGCTGAGTTAAGGTCACGTGATTGGCTGGGACGACATTGTGGGAAGTTGGGAACATTGGAAACGTAGTCCGCGATCCTGGGGATATTGTTTTCAATGGGGCGGTTCACACGCATCTGTGTTAAAGTAATGGCAAACCGTAAGCGCGCCGTCCGAGTCAATCAAATGTCCATAACACAGCAGAATGGATTGATCTATTCCTACTCAACGGGAAAATGTCGGAGGTCGATCGGAGGTAGAAGAATGAATCAATCGGAGCTTCCCTTAAGTGTCTGAAGAGGAAATATCGGACATGTGAACCGGGCCTCCTTTGCTCAGCGCCCTCCTGGCATTTGTTCCACCACCCTCTTACTATAGCCATTCCACCTCTGGGCAGTACAACCACACCCCACGGGAGTATATATCTTCAATCTGTTCTTACCCTAGGCACACGAGGGTATGTCAAAGGCGAGGTTTAACACCTGCTTTCGGGGGTTTATCAGACAGAGGAATCTTCGATGAAAAATGAGAAACCCCGCCAAAAACAACCCACATCTAGACATATAAAGCTTACAAACGATTCACACCTGTCGGAAATTCAATGCTTGTACTCTGACCAAAATTGGATCAAAAAACAGGATGCGACTACCGACTGTGGTGTCCTATCTCCACAGAAGACATTATTTTTTTGGAGAATTCTGCTACCAAAATGCAACAAATGCGGGGGTGGACCTCTGACACTCTTTCAAGGTTCATCCACACCTTTGTGGCCCTGGACAATTTAGAGCTGCCTATTTACTGAATACATAAAAATGTACGAAAGGGGTACTAGACCAGACATGGCCACCCCAGGGGCCTAACCACGAGATACGTATAGGTTGAACATGGATTAATTGCGGTTATGGAGATTAGAGCCAAGCCTTTGGAAGGGCTTACTGGATTTCTTATTGAGGTCTACTTTTGGTGCCAAGGTAAAAATGTTTGGAACACTTGTCTAAAGATGAAGAATTCAAAATTTTGAATAAATAAACACGTGCACGTTCTTCTTAATTGGAATTTCTTATTCGAACGTTGTTCTGTTAATAGAGAGTTTGAGCCAGCCAACGCCTTAACGTTAAGGTTAACGTTAAGGTGTTGGCTGGCTCATTCTCTCTATTATTCGAGCTGTACATGATCTTAAACGTATACTAAACCACACAAGTGAGAGAGAGTGCGTTTGACTTAGCATTTAGTAACGTAAAACAAAATAATGTTTGTTTATTAGGCCAGAGTCAAAAAGGGACCGAATATAAAAGGAAATCTTTAATAAACACGAGTTGCCGAAAATAGCTTTGAAAACTTAGCAACCAGAGGCAAATATCACGAGGCCGAGGGATATACAAACAGCGAACACGAATAAATATTGAAAGAAATTACGTCTACGAAGATTATTTTCATGCCTTTCTGGTTCATTTTCACACCCTTTGAACTTTTGCCGAAATGAAGTTTTCCTCGTTACGATGTAGGCCTTTTGGAATTTTACACTGTTCATATTTGAACAATCCCTTATGGACCTCTGTCGTTAATTAAATCCAATAGCAAGATTAAATTTACCTTAAATTTCAATATTTGAAGTACTACAAGGAACCCCTCGAACTTTGACATTCGAATCCATACAGCAGAGTGGTCATTTTTGCTTAAAAATCGTGCCAATCAGGAGCTATATGTTACCTATAGTACGTGTGTAATAACGATAGTACATTTTTCAGAAATTCGTACAAGTATTTTTAAATCGCCAGTGCTGCCCCTGGAGATGGGCAGCTACACGTAGCAGCACCGCTGCCCCTTGTGATGGCCTTTCACATATAGCAGCAGAACGTTAAAGCTGACGTTTAGGGGTTTAATTTGGGTTGTTCTGACGAACTGGGTAAGATTGGGTTAGATAAGGTTAGGACGTATCAACGGACCACCACTGTTATCTCGGGTTACTTACGATTTTGGCAAGGGTGCCAACCCTGTGGTCCGAAACCTTTCGCAATGGCCCACCGCCCTACAAAACTATCAAAACCCTATTTTTATATTTGTATATCGTATATATTATGGTAGATAACTTATAAATTGGTTTTGGCTAATGGGATAGATGTAGGTGGGGGAGGTGTTGGCCCATTAGTCAATTTTTGTGATGAGTTGTGGTCCGCAGCTTTAAAAAAAAGTTGAACACCCCTGCTCTATGACTATTTTAATGTTGATGGCTTTGCTGCTATATGTGGTTGCCCATCTTCAGGGGCACAATTAGCGATTTTAAGCAAAATATTTAAATACGTTTTAATAAATTTAGGTACCATTTTAAAAACCAATCTTGTCACATTGGTAACGATTTACACGACTTTTGTAAGCATAAACGTGTTTAAATCCGCAATGAAAAAGATGTCTAGAAAATGTATTTATAGTACCAGAACTTAAACTTGTATCTTCTTTGGATTTTTTGTGTGTGCTTACGCGTAGTGATTTTTGACTACTAATAACACCTTCCTTCCAACGGTAAAAGTTTCGAAATATACTCCTGCTATGCCAAATGATTATACTATGCGTGTATTTTATCCCTAGAGGCGAATAATTCAACCGACATACAGCTGCTGTTTCATAAAATAATAATAAAATTTTCCACTATAATTTCCATATTTATTACAGCTGTTTTCACCTTCCCAAGACGCTGTCAACTATAAATATGAAACAGACGACGTTATTTCGCAACCTATTCCTATCCATACATAGCAAACCGCTTCACATATCAGTTTAAAAAAATAACAACGTGAAATTATAGCCTAAACAACCAACAACATGTACATGCTTATATTTTTATTTAATTTTTTGTTTGCAGGTTGTGTTATTTCAGGCATTGAAATCCTCTGTTTGTAAAATACTAATAAAAGTGTGTTTATAAAATGTTCTGTCTGATTTTAAAATGTCAGCCATGTTCTTTTAGCTGTTAGTTTTTTGGTTCACGAATAGAGAGTTTTAGCCAGCCACGTTAAACGATGACGAGATTGGCAGCACTGCCAAAAAACAGCACTGGAGGCTGGAATGTCATTGGAATGTCATGCATAGGGAAGTCCTTCACATCCCAGCCGCCATTGCTGTTTTTTGACAGTGCTGCCAATCTCGTAGTGACTGGCCAAGTCTCTCTATTATCATACTTAAGTTTGTAAACGTTGTGAGATTATCCTGATTTATCTGATGAATTGAAAATAATTACCAATATAAAATTGTGAAAGTTATAAAAAACCCACTGTCATATTAGATAAGTCGTATCTTATATAAACTTAAATAAATGGCTATTCCGATTAACCGGTGGTCTAATTAACCGAAATTCTCTATAATAATAATGATGGGTTGTTTAATTACCTTTTGTTCTTTGTTGATTTTCAGGTGACTCGCCAATGGGTTGCAAGGAACTTCGTTCTAAACGTTACATTTCTGACGGCCCGTGCACCTCTATCAAACCCATCACGGAAGTGGTTTGTGCTGGCATTTGTTTACCCATATCCAAACTGCCCTGGTATTCCGATTACGTCAACCTCTGGTCAAGACACGCCGCTGGAGAAGAACGAGAAGAATGGCACTGCGTCGATGACGTCACCAAACGCAAACGAGTCAATTTGTTGTGTCAAGACGGTCAACAAAGGTCCTACGTCATTAAGGCCGTCCGCAGTTGCAAATGCAAAAAACGCAAACATCTGAACAATAAAACCGTGAATTCCAAAAGAAAATTGTAAACGAACTGTGGATTGCCTTCAAACTTTCAATATTTGAAAGTTTGGCGGGAAAAGGTTCCAAAAGCTGGTGAAGTTTGGACACCGAGTTGGTGACCGAAGATCAAAGTGCCTTTTAAACGAAACAAAACTTCACAAATACGTGAAATCAAGAGAAAAATACGTGGAATATGTACAATTTAGTAGCAAACTGTTCGTGAAAATGCATCAATTAAAAGGGATTATAATCCCTACATTTTTGAAACTTATAAAATGTGGAAACAGTGACAAAGTCATGTTTAAAAAAAGGTTCTTTCAAGCCTTCCTGTCAGTGAAATGTCACCTAGGCAAACTTCATAAATAGCATGTGTAAAATAGTTGAAAATGTATTACAGTATAAATTGTCACATGTTTGAATCATTAGCTATAGTCACGAAATGGATTTAATCCTAGCTAAAGACCGTTTTGAATCTATAAGCATATAAATCGCTTTTCAGCTAGGATGAAATCCATTCCGTGACTACAGCTACTATTGCCGAAAACGCCTTTTTATCAGCATAAAGGGTTCATTTTGAAATGTAGTTTTGCATAATAAACCTTTGCTCATTCGAGTACTTTCTATAGCCAGAAGAAAATTTAGCAAAGTTCCACTTGGAAAAAATCTTAATTCCGTGGTATTAAAATTTTGTATAAACAATTTGATAATTTTACATTATTTAGGTTTTATTCTGGTTTCTGCACACAAATAACTACAGGACAATCTAAAAATCAGATCACATGCACTATTTCTATTTAATAATATTGCGTGGTAAGCTTGTGTGATGAATTTAAGATCATGTCCAATTTTTGAAAACGTTTACAGTTATCATATGTGATAATCAAAACAATACATTAGTTGCCACTCCCCATTGACATTACATTTGTTTTCAAATTTACACGATAAGCTGTATTGCGGTGTAAACGTATTATTAAATGTTATTATCCAAGACCAATAGGGACTTAACGGTCCGCTTAGTTTGTGGTGACTCTGGATAACTTAGAGCAGATCGCACTGTATTTTGCAACAGCGCCATATCTTTCAAATGTCTGCCATATCGACTGTTACTTGAACAACTGTGGTAATTATAGAGTTAATACATGTTAAGATTTTTTGACCCTCGTGAAATGAGTGCTTTATTGCTAAATGTCTACAGAAAAAGAAAACTGAAAATACTTTTCGTAAAGTTATTAAAGTTTATAAATTTGAGAACATGGACAGCACTTTCATGAATTATGCATATAAATAAAGTTTACATTTAATGTAAGTTTAAAAAAATTCTGGAAAATCTTATATTTCATGTTGCTGAAAAACTTTAAAAAAAAGAATTTTTTAGCATGCTACACAGAACAGGGGCCAATAAGGCGAATCAGGAAATTTTAAAAAGGCATTAAAATTCCTTAAACTTGTAAACTTTCAAAATTCTCTTAAACTGTTTACTTCTTAAGAAATATCAAAATGTTCACAACATAAATCATTAAATCCAGACCATGAATTGGTGAATACTTGAAAGTTGTTGTCACGTAACGAACAAACTTCAAGATTCATTTTTAAATAAATTTCCGTTATGCAAAAATTGGTAGTAGATTTTTGCAGATATTTGCATTAATTTTATCGTCAGCAAAATTCCAGATTTAATTTAAAGCATGTTATCGACTAATAGTATATTTTATAAGTAAAACATGGTTAAAAAAATTCTGCATTCAATATTAATGATTTCGTTATTACTATGCTTAGAAACTTGCATGTTTTACTGACCATTAATTCCCAACATTTCATACGAGATAACATTTTAGATACCATAAAGTAGATGTTAAATAAGACACATTGGTTATTATATTTGTACAATAATTGCATATTTCTTACGTACATTGAAATAAGTTTCTTAGTGATAGTTATTGCAAATTTCGTGTTTTGCAATGTCGCCGTGATGCTGCAAGTGGGAATGACTTAAGGCACAATTAAAACAAATCAATATACAAGTGTATAATTGTTAATGAGATCAATCATTATCAATGACGTAAAGAAAATGGGATCGATAGGGTTATTATTCGCCATTTTGAAAAATCTGCATTCATACTGGAGCAGAGGCACGTTTTTTTAAAGTAAGGACCGTTTTGAAATTGCCACCGATTGAAACTTGGGAAGCAGGAACACAACAATTCATGAAAATCGTTGTTTTACAATTTCACAAGTGTCTAATGGATTATTCCGTATTCTTTTTGTCTTGTGTTAAAATGGCCCTAACTTTAAAAACGCGCCTTGTAGATAAACCATGAAGCTTCATTTTCATGCGTGAACATGACTAGACTTCAAAATTTATGCAATTTGATTATTAATATTGTAGAATATATTACATATATATTAGAAACAAGCGGTCTTTCGTGGAATAATACAGCATTTCATCGGATTTTAGGGTATATAACAAAAACCTGCATATTTCAGTGGTGTTCAGTAAAGCTATTAGAAAAATTCAAGTTTTTCAAGGACCCTCCCAAGACCAATCACCACAATATTTTTTTCCCCCATTTACAGAAATGTTCTGCTGCGAACAAGGTGACGAGCTTTTAAGAAACAACTAATCTTTTATATGTTTTGCACGACGTTTTGGCGCATTTTACGCTTTCCTCAGATGTCAAATTTGGGGCACAAAAACATATAAGGAATTATTTTAACGTAAACACAAACCGTATTCGTACCGTCGCAAGTGTAAAAAGAAGTCTGGATTTCCGAGGCAATCTTCGACTTAGCTTATTGCTATCTTAGAAATGTGAGACGGCATTAAAAAGGACACTTAATGATATGCGATAAACAACACTTCCAAAACAACTTTGAAAGTGAATCGACGTGTGAGTCGTGGATCGAATGCGATAATTATACCACAAGAGCAAAAACGTTTGACGTGCATTCAGTGCTTAATACCTGACATCATCTTTTAAAACCTACCAGGATTGAACAGCTGTTGAAGCAGGTGCATTGCCCTCACTGTTTTAAGTGGCGCTGAATGAGCATTTTTAAGGCATAATTAGGTGTCAGGTGGGTGTGAGGCAAAACGTTGTTAGTCATGGGGCTGGTGGTGCGGCCGCTGGCAAACCATTTTGCGATGGCGCTTCTTTCGTAGGTAAATCCATCTGCAAAATGATAGAAATACGCGTCAACGATTAGTTTGAAAAATAATCGATCAAAGCCGAAAAGAAATCCCGTTTTTAATTATTGACCTCGGGCGGGGTAGTCAGTTTTAATGATGCGGATCTAAATTTATTCTTAGCTAGAGATTAATAATAGCAAAAGCTGGAACCTCCACTGTGGCTCATTATTTAAAATTTCAAGAAACCTTTTCCACGACTGGAACCCCTTATTTTTAAACTACAACATTCTAAATTTACTTTTTGACCAAACATCGCAAGAACCGAGAACACGACGTACAACAATACTCGTGATAGTGCAACCGGAATCCTCACAAATTCAACTATTCAACTGGTTTTTTTTCTCTATCCGCTGCCATATTGAAAATACGCAGCCTGCAAAGTGCGCTAATATTACATTATTATTTTATATATTTTATTTGTATATTTGGATATTATTTAATTATTAAGTAAGTGCCAGTGATTCTATAAACAAACCTGCCACAATTACAGGATCATTCATCACATCCTGCGTTATGGGACATAAATATTCGTTGGGAGTAAGGCCATCATCTACGGTAATTGCGATGCATAGAGGAGGTGCCATGTTTGCATCTACGATTGCCACGGCTTCTTGAGCAGAAGATTCTGAAATGAAATCGAAGGCGAGATGATGCTCGATGGCCAGAAACTTAAATAGTTAACGAGTTATCGTATATTAAAGGCGGCATTATTACTTTCAAAGTAAGTGTTATTTCCCAGTTTCCATACCAACACGGTTTTGTCATTGGATCCAGAGGCCAAATAGTTATTACACACCGAAAATGCACAAGAGGTAACATAACTGAAATTACAAATAAGATTGCAATTAAGTTGCAATGCACAACATCGGATTATCGAGGTTCCACTGTATCATGTAAGCAAATAAACTAACCGTTGATGACCAATTAACTTCATTGCAATCGTACGTGTTTCCTATTTTTGAGAATGTATTTTAAATATAATTTGCAAATCTCGACAAGCACTTGATGTGAATGTCTTCAACCTACCACATTCCAAACAATAACTGTTTTGTCACCTGAAGCCGATGCTAAAAGTTTCCCATTTGGTGAAAATCTACAACTATTGATGTTAGTTGTATGCCCTTTAAGTTTCCCATTCAGAGTGATCATGCAGTTAGTTCCAACAACAATATTGAATAACCGCACAACGTCATCATTTCCGCTGGTTGCCAGCAGATATGTTGCTTTAGGTGAGCCAGTATCTAATTAAAGGTAAGGATAATTAGTAAATGAAACACGTACCAAATGATTATTGCTTTTAGGAATATTTTTTAGCATACCAACAAGATCGGCACAGGGAGAAAATTCACAACCAGTAACACCTAGATCATGCCCTTCGCTTTCGTATGCTAGAGGCGAGCCACTGCCATGCAGTCTAACGTCCCATAATCTTAAGTCTCCATTTGTTGATCCAGAAATAATAAAATTATTATCAGGCGTAAAACAGCAAGCAGTGACAGTGGCATCGTGCCCATTGTATGTCCTGCAAATATTATAATAGCTCGGGTTAAAGTTTTGCAGACTTAAATAATTTTCGTAAAGTGGCAATACTTTTTTTCAGTTCCTAGCTAATTTGAACTCAATTTCGTTTATAAGTGGTTCAACTGGTTTTAATTTAAATACCTTAATATGGATTTGGTGCCTAAATCCCAGATAACCAAGGTGTCATCTTCGCATCCAGTTGCCAAATACGATGAATTAGGAGAGAACTTGCACACCCTAATCCCACATTCGGACGGATGTTTCAACGAATCTACAATTCGACCTGTCTTCGGTGGAAAATAAACGAGAGTAAAGTACTCGAGAGGGGATATTTTCATGTAGCAAGATCGTGTGATTGCATAAAGACATGCTACCTTCGGTTCCCACAAAATAACATAGCCATCTCTTGAACAGGTTGCCAGCAAAGTACCAAAGGGCGAAAAACAACAGCAATAAACTGTGAAGCGGTGCCCCAATAAGGGTGAATGATCATACTCTTTGATTCCTTGCTCGGGATCGGTTACATCCCAAAGGCGGACAGTCTTGTCGCTAAAAAGATAGACTGTGTGCATGAATTATCAAAAGTAAATAACAATGAGCACGGTAAAACAGTTATCAAAACTGAGTTCCATGCATTATTGTCCTATTTGAATCATAAAATGCACACATTCAACTTTCCAAATTTTCAGTACAACTTTAACAAATAAAAAGTTTAGATATTTTTAAACAAACCTTGAGCATGATGCCAGAACATTGAATGAAAAATCCACACAGGTCACATCCCTAGTATGGGCATGTAAAGTTGCATGGTGAGATATGGTTATATCCGAAGAAGCCATAACGATGGAAAACTAACCAGTGTGCCTGCATATAAGTACAACGAAATAAATAATTAAACGTGCTCTCACGATGGATAATCAATAAGCACGTAAAACTTTCGCTAGTGTGTGCATGATAACTACGCGGCAACAATTGTCGATTAACTGGATATCTGAAGGCCAAGTAATTATTAGGATAAATGAACTATCGTAACGATGGCAACGAAAAAGACAAACTTGCATTTGGAAAAAAAAAATGTTGACATATATCGATATACTCTCCAATGCCTATTAACTCGAGCCTTTTTGTACATCAAAAATGTACATATACAACGCCTAAAACATATCAGCTTATAACGAGATCTCATCTAATAATAACACCTGATTACAAACTGTTTTTAAAGATAAACATTGGAGTTATTTTGTCCACCCAGTTTTTAAACGCAAGGCTTAACAATACACTTTAAACGAAACAACTAATTTGCTTTGCAACTTAAGACATTGACATTCCGTAGATAACATTCCTCATTCCATCGTCTCATTAAAAATCCCAAATTATGAGATATAACTGAACATTAAAGCCAGTAAACAATTAAAAAATATAATCAATTTTCTCACCTGACATATCACAATCCAATCTTTACCAGCTGACGGTTTATCGACTGCTAGTCGGCTCAACGGCTCGGCTAACGGCTTACGGCTAAAAAAACGGTAAATACTTTTCCCTTCGAATAGGTTTACTTCCGTCTTCCGTTTTGGATGGTGAATATTTTCTATTCTAAAAGCATGCTCACATGCCTGTAGCGTGTACATTTGTAGAGTCTACATTTAGGTAGATTTAAATAATTTCCTAGAAATGCTATTATAACTGTAAGAAATTTCACGACCCTCACTCGCGCATGTGTATTACAGTACTTCCGCCAATCGCGCATGCGCAATACAGCTGAGTCAAGGTCTTTCACGAATACAGCTATTTAACGTTTTGCGCGGCTTATCCTAACAAGATGGCTGCTCAAAACACGGAAATTATCGGCAAATGTTTGGAAATGTGTCCTGCAAAGGAAATAAAACAGTAATTTATCTATGTTTTTATTTTTAGAATTGTACATTATGTTAATTTGGATCCGTATCGAGTTTGATCTTTTACGTTCTTCCGCTTTTCCGTTCTTATATCGCTTTTGTAATGACAGCACGGAGTCAATCATCTGCATAAAGTCCATTCACGTGCTAATGTAGTGGTCTAATCGAACTGCTCTTGTGAATATGTATGGAAAATCCTCTATTCAAACCACGTCATGAATGGGTCAACTAACTTGTAGACATTCTTGTTGCAGATGAAATAAACGTTATTTTTGTAATTGACATATACTGACTTCCAACTTTTTTCTAATCTAGGCGTGAAAAAGAAAACCTATTACATAAATATGAAATGCTGGATGGTATTAAGGTTAAAGGATGGTAATTCGACTTTTAGTCTGTGCATGTTTATTATAATTGCAGCCCGTGCCATAAATATATCTGATAGTAAAAGCAAGCAATGAAATAAATTATGCTTCAAAGTCCAAAAATTGTAGTTATGGCACTGGTTGCAGCAGCTGTCTTCTTCCATTTTTAGCTTCTTTTTCAGTTTTTACCATATCCAGAAGTATTTCTCACATACTTTTTTAAATACAGTGCGAAAGCGGATCCGTCCAAATGCGTAAAAGAGTTTTCGAGACCTGCTGCCGGTCAAAAGCGACAAAAACCTGACGAAGTCAGACCACCTCACATTCTCGAGAAAACAGTGAAATATTTAATATCAAATTAAGTATTATATTTAAGGTGTTTATACATCCCGAGCAATATTCTTGCAAATTTCCTAATTTAGTGTCTAATTTCATCTTTGTAATATATAGGATTTTGACGCTTGAAAATGAAGACTGGGGAAATATTTACTATTTCGTCTTCGATCGTCTAAGGGCTGTCCGTCAAGACCTCGTAGTTCAGAATGTTTGGGACTTGAAGTGTGCCTTCATGTACGAATGCATTGTTCGGTTTCACCTTTACAGTATTTACAAGTACGTATTCTCACACATTTATTCGAGTAAATTCAGAGTTCTTCCTGGAAATTCAATATTTTTTACAATTTCAGATTGTCTAAACATTCCATTCATGTATTTGACCCGCACATCAACGGCATCCATCTACAAGAATGTCTTAAGCGGCTCTTAAATTATTACATGGAAACAAACCACCAGTCGCCGAGTCGTTACGAAATGGAGGCAATTTATCTCTTGTTTAATTTGGGCGCAACTGAAGCCATTAGTCACGCTTTGACGTTACCCAAATCAATAAGGCATTCCATTTTTTTAAATAAGTTTGTTTACCTCCGCTATAATGTAATTTTCTAAAAAAGGAGATTTTTTTCGCAGGTCGAGTCATCTGGTCGAGCTTTCACTGCAAATCAATTACGCATGGGTAAACGGCAACTTTGTACGTGTACTTAAAAATACTCTGAAATTGCCATTTTTATGTTCAGTGGCTCTTATGCCTGCCATCGGAAAGATTCAAAGGTTTGTATGTCTTTGCAGTTTTAAGTACTGTGCATTCTGCTTAATTGGGGCACACCATGAATGCCTCTATTGTCTTATTTTCCCAAATTGGAATAACATTTCTACATGTTTTTGTTCTTTTGTCATTTACTTTTAAATAGGTTTGCCTTGCGTGTTATGAATACTGGATACAGTGCCAAAAATTCGAATTTTCCACTAAAATTGCTAAAGCAAATATTAATTTTTAATAACGAATCTGAAGCAAAAGAAACTTGTCTGTATTATGGAATCAAAGTGGAAAAAGATAACGTTAATTTTTCAAAGCCATCTTTCAATTCAACTTTGAATATTGTAAGTTATAAGAAATCTCCAAATCAATCTAAAATCTATAGTTTATATTTAATAAAATGGCTATTACATTTTTTTTTTTTTTTTTTTTACAGAAACCCACTGGAAATTGTCAGTTTTTGGATAACATGCATCAAAACGTCAAACTGCCAAATCTATTTTATAATGAAATTGAATGATGTGGTGTTGTACAGCAGTTGTGTACTTTTAACATGGTTTTGTTTGTATCGAGTTGAACTTTGAAACAACTCTTTTTACAAATTATTTTTTGATAAATAAACGAAGTTTAAATCGAAAATTGTGTCCAACATGTAGCCAGTGTTCAGACAGAAATTTGTTTGTTTGATGATTTTTAACGTTTGCCTATTTCTACAACGAAGGCTAAACATCAAACGCCAGATTGAGAGGCAAGCACGTAACCCACTCGACCGCTGGCGTCGGCAGACAGAAATGTAATTAATAATTGTTACCAGCTTCTTAAAGTTACCAGACGAGACAAAATGCTAGCATCTGGAAACTGTTTCAAACTTACATTTGATGATGTATTTCCATAATTTCTGATGGTCAGCCATTTTGTAGCATATTTTCAATTAAATTGCAAGCTTCTGAAATTAAATAATTGCAAATGAATGTTTTTTTTAAATGCTCATTACTCATTTATTCAAGATTTAGTCACACACATGTGATCTACAATGTAATTATGCTTTTATGGCAACTATATTTATACGGAAGGCTACCCTTGCCGAGTTTTAAGAACGTAGCTAAAGATAATGCAAGCAGATATCATGTGTGAGCTAATTTTTGCTGAGAAACAAGTTTAGTAATGGAACAACACCGTACTGTATGGTGGTATTATAAGGGACATGCAATTGATCAATGAAGAGGAAGAGTTTCAGAAAGTACTAACGTAATTAGAAGATTTACGAGATATTGGGAAATTGTTTAACCTAACCAGTTTGCAATGGTGATTCCAACGTGGATCTGATCTTGACTAACAGGACATTTAAAGCCCTATTTGCAGATCTAGAAGACCAATTAAATGGAAACAAAAATAAATAACATTTTACTTTAAAAAAAAAATTTTTCATTAGACAGCAAATTTTATAACTTTTTTTTTCCAAGGTTTTAATAAATAATACCTAATGTTAAGTTCCTGATAAAGTTTCTATTGCAATTTTTATGAATCTAGATCAGATCCATGTTGGCATTAGGCTGCACATCTTAACTTTTAGTCCAACAAACCAATAGATATTCATTTTTGTGAGCTTTTGTAATATCCAACACAATTTACTGACCGCAAAAAAATGTCATTTCCAAAAATCCAAAATGAATAGTTTAGTAACTTTTTACAGAATTTGTAAACCATATACTTTTAGTTGGAGGTGACATTACACAACAAGTCCCATTTTAAAAGATCACTGAATTATCTAAGAAAATACGCATATTACGACTTTTTTTATAAGTAACCTGCTTATTTTCACTGAGATATTTCAGTAAATCCTTTAAAATAGCGGTGCTTGTTTAAGAAATTCATGATAATCTGCATGACAATCAATATATCTGCAGGCAGGGGTGGACTGACCTGCGAGGAAATATCCTGGCGCGCCCTCCCCACGCGAGCTAATTGGCGCCCTCTATAGGAATGATCAGGCGACGCTATAGGGCCCTCCTGAGACTTGTTCCATTGCCCTCTAACTATAAGCCAGTACATCCCTATCTGCAATGCAAACTGATTTACAATAATTTATAAATAAAACATTACTCCAGCCTGATGTCATTTACATTATTGTACATTCAAAACATTGCTTTAGTAATTAACTCAGTGATCTGTTTTCTGATAAACCCATCGATGCATTCTGAGATTAACTTTTTGTTATTAAACAGTTCAAATTAATTATTCAACCAGAAAAAAGTCAGGAAAATATATTTACTTTTTTAGCCACTTGTTGTGCTAGGAAAATGTTTCAGAAAGTTTTGGAAATAAAATTATAAGATATTGAAGTAAAACAAAATGAGATTTTTTTTTGAAATAAGTAGAAACTTAAACAGGATTAAATGGGATTTTGGCCATTCTATCTCCAGAAACAATGTATCGACCTGAAATCTGATCATTTTGGTCCAAAACTCAAAACGGATCAAATGTAAGGCCGTACTCAAACGCAACGACAATTGTCCTCCGGAACATTTTCATAAGGATTTTCAAGTGAAGGAGGATAAAACGAGAAGATAGAGCACATAGATTACATAAACACACGTCTAATTGAAACCACATCCAAATTGCACCACAATCAACCGACATGGCAAAGCTAATTAATCGAAATCAAGTGGTGCGCATTAAGTGCAGTTTAGCCTAATGCCGTGTTTTAGTAACCAAGTTTTTTCCCTTGTTTCCAAACCAAACCTAATCATGCGTTTTACAAAAGATTTATTTTCCTGGCCTTCACTGCTGAAAACTGATCCATTTTAATACTTTTGACGCCCCCTCACCTCCCTCACTACGCCACTGAACATAATGACGCTCCTTAAGGAAAAAAAAACTTAGTTACTGAAACAAGGGGTAGAAAATCCATCTATGCAAAAAACCAAAATTAGCTGCCGCCAATTAATTTCCAATTGTTCAGTCAATAGGAAGCCATTCCTAAAATCCTATAAAATCTAAAAAATAAAAATAATAACAGTTTAGACTACAACGAATATTTCGCAATTTAAAAAACAGGACTGAGCCATATCGAATAAAACTATAAGTGCATCGAAGTAAAACGCTAATTAGCAATTACTTCCGCAAAGGCCAATCATAGAGCTGCTTCGATAATGAGACCAGAAATACGATATTTTTTTTTTAAATGCTGTCCATCATATACAAATATCCTATATAAAATCCCCGATTTGTTTTCAAACCCCCTTCCCCCGCTCTAATTCACTTATCCCCCCAGTCTCAATGTTTTCCTGCTAATTCCACACCGGCCGGCAATGGGCTATCCCCGTTGGTGGTGGTGTGGCCAACGTCCTGGACCTTGACCGGGGTGCTAGGGCTGTTCACAGCTGGGTCCGGAGCCCCTGGCTGCTGGAGGTGCGGCATTGCAGCGCTCGGGCTAGGTGTCTAAAGGAGGGGAAAATGGACACGAAAACATTATTAAGGCACACTGAGTGTGCATATTTCGTCACTGACAGCATCACGTGACTTCGATTTAATATAGGATCTCCACCCTGCTTCGAGAACTTGCTGGAGACAAAATTGGCACGTGATTCTGTCAGTGACGCAATTCTGCATTAAGGTCCATCGTTGGCGACAATCTCAAAGGATGTCTGATTATCTAAAAACAACAAACCGTTTTTTTTTGAAAATCCGAGAACATGCCCACTCAGGATATTTTAGGGTGTTAAATTGCCAAAACTTACAGCTTTGTTAAAAGCTATTCTTATATCGGTGTTTTTCCCTCCATCTTTGAAAGTTTTGAAACAGCTTTTAAATAGCTTTTAAATAGCTTTGGAACAGTTTTGGAACAGCTTTGGAACAGCTTTTGGAGCAACTTTGAAACAGTTTTGAAACAGCTTTTATAAATAACTTTTGAAGATCTTTTCAAGAGTTAAAAAACCATTTAGCACTTAGTCACGGAATGGATTTCATCTTAGCCAAAACTCCATTTGGATAAAATTAAGTAGATGTTCATAATCTCATCAAACGGGCGAGGATATAAATTTTATTGAAATCGGTTTTTAGCTAGAATGAAATCCATTCCATGATCACAGCTAAACGAATTAAGTTTGTCGTTTTTAGTTGAAACTCACGAATAAACTTAGTCACTAAGTATAAAGAAAAAGTTGCAAGAAATCTACAAATCTAGACAAGGATCTAATTAAAGAGTTTTTCTATAGCATCCACGCACAAACACGAATTCTAAACCTATGGGGGTCATGCATGGCATTGGCAACTATATGTAGGTAAAGAAGATTGGTCGAAGTAATAACGATGTCGGAAGTCATCAGCATAAAGTCGTACACAAATCTGAAGAAGAGGAAGAAATAAAATGCTGATGGCCACCAATAACGATTTACTCACCCGGTTATCGGAAATATGCTCATCAGAATTAGTTAGAGAGCTTTTTTTGGAGGAATCACGTTGCTGTTTGTGGTAAAATTTTTCGTCGAAAATCTGTATATTCCCCCCTCCAGGTTGGTGTTTCACATAGTCCATGGACCCAACCTTCGATTGGGCAGAATCCTTAAAACTCAATTTATGTTCCTCAATCTGAAACAACATTGTTTGTAGACGGGGGGACAAAAAAAGAGGTTTAGGAAAGAAGGGGAGGAGGAGAAATGGAGGGTATAAAATAAAATATATGACAAATTTAATAAAGAGAAAATAAATGATAATAAAAAGGCCAGAGGTTGTTTTGAAGGAGAGGAGAATGAAATTGAAGAATTAATCGAGAGGTGGGAATGCAAAACGAAAAAGAAATTAGTTATTAAAAGTTATATTTGTATTAGAAATGTTGGGTTCATACTACTGTATATAAAAAGCTCTGCTTTGAATAAAATACTTGAATTATGCTTTACTATCCCAAATGTAAAAATTGTATACGGACAAATACTGTACATGTCCGAATACATTAGAAACATTTAGCCACCCAGACTTAGGTGGCTAAATGTCTCTGTTATCTAGACACCCTACTTTAAAAATAAAAATTAAGGACGTCTGTGAGGGAGGGGGTGGGTTCAATGCTAAAATGAACACTGTGTGGTCAGGGGGTAGGGAAGGGGGATGAGGGTAAATTTTTGAAGGAATTTCTGGGAAGTCCTTTTTGAATTGCCCCTAAATGTTTTCAGACATAAGGAGACTATCATATATTTCCCATATATTTCACATAATATGTCATAACTGGTTTTAAATACAGAATTATCCACCCGAGAAGTTATTGCATAAAAATCACACAGGTTCAGAATTACAAAACTGAATGCAAAAATTATGTTTTTCATATAGCAATAAGAATCGATGAACATCTATTTTATACTTCATATAGCAATTCACACTATAGTATGAACCCATCTTTAACCAACTTTAAAATTGAATGAATAGAAAATTAGAAAGAAAAATGATTATCAAAGAGTTGATACATAATGTTAAAAAAATAAAATATAAATAGCATGATGAGAACTGAAAATGCAGACGTTGAAACCATTGGAGGTATTAATGGGGTTAACCCTGTGCCCACGGAAGGTCCGAGTGAATTTGTGCTAGTATTGTGCTTATCACGAGTGTTTTCACGAGACACACTATAGTGTACAACGAGTGCTTTTGCATTCAAATTACAGTGGTGTCAACGAGTGTGATCCACCACCAAGAGCCCAAATAGCACCAAAAAATGATTAGTTGTTAGGATTGCATGACATTAGTGATAGATACGTAATCGGTGTACCTTCAATTCTCCACCTCCTGGTTTGTGTTGGATATTATCTTTGGATCCAACTTTGGGTTTGGCTTTGTCCTTAAATTCCAGTTTCTGGACCTCGATTTTCTTGTTTCCACCTCCTGGTTTGTGAGTTGCGTTGTCCATGGAACCAACCTTCGACTGTGCTTTCCATTCAAGTTTACGAGACAGGATCTTAAAATAATGTTTCCGTGAATATTTGATAGAAAAATTGTATCTAAAATTGCTAGATAGAAATCCCGATTACTTTTTTTGAGTACTTTTTGGATTAGTAAGATTCTACTGTATAGTAAACGGTAGTACATTGATTTTTTAGAAAGGTTTTTGAATTATCGATCTTCATTTTGTATCTTGGTAAGGGTATGGCCCTTTATTTTAGAATAATAATCGCCATAATTTCCATACAGACTGCCAGACAGCCGTTCGACATCTTGGCCCCTGTCCCGAATGTTATCGAGGCTGTGGGGTCAGAATTTCCCTGTCGAAATTTCCATACCTTTTTCTCTCCTCCTGTGGGTTTATGTTGAATATTATCAGTGGATCCGATCCTCGACTTTACGTTGGCCAGATCGATTTTCTTGGTTTCAACTTTGATTTGTCCACCTCCAGCTTTGTGCTTGACATTCTCAAATGATCCTATTTTCGACCTCACCACTTTTAAATTTGGGGATGGACTGGTTCCAACCACTATCTTGTTCATCGGAAGTTCTGAAAACAGTCACGAAGACAGTAAATCAGCGGATATTGTACTCGTATGAAGATACAGTGTATGTATATATATATATTTGGCCCATCAAGGACTAAAGTATGTGAAAATGTGAAAGTATGTCTAATATAAATCCATCTATATAGTACGTGCCATATATTAGTTTTCCATCTGGGTCACTTATGAAATTGCTTTTAGTCAACAATTAATTAATTAGGAGTATAATAGTATAGCTTCAATGTTCAATGTTACTAAAAATAACCTAACATTTTATCACAAAAACGACTGAATAAACATGTCCTACTCTTTTCAGGTAGCGACGGCGCTGGTGTCGTAGCCGCTTTTGTAGCTGTATTTGGTGCTTTTTGAGTTTTAGCAGGTGAAGCAGTGGCCGTTGTTGGTGAGATGGCCTTTTTGGCTGGAGATGGAGCCGTATTTGAACCTTTGGCAGAGGGTGGAGTTTTCTACGAATAAAGAAAAACGTTTCTTAAGGGATTCGATCCATCATTTCGTCCATAATCAAAACAATCGATTTGAACGTGAATGCTGTGGCGGCAATGACATCATATTTTAATAATTAATTATCGCCTCATTTTTTTACCTTTCTTTGAGTGGTTTCATCCACGCCGCTGTCATGATCACCATCTATCAAAAAAGAAATTCAAAGGTCCATTAAGTGAATTGTGCAGTTAGTAAAATTACAGTTTTTCCCTCCCCATCGCCTTTGGGAGCAATGAATAGGAGCTACGTCACAGGGTCACGTCAATGTGAAAGAAATCTTGGGCGAATAACTTACCACGAGGACCATAACGTGGAACGTAATTAACCGCTAGGGGCACGACAACATAAACAAGTCCTTGATGATTTTCTAAAACAGGGTGTCCGAAAATTAATGTTACAAAATAATGCGAAGGAATTTTGTTACCGATGTGTGTCCATCTGACAAAATATTACGCCCTTTCCTATCCCATGTCCATACGGTGCCCATTTCATTCCAGGTATGGAATTATACCATTCTTGGACCATTTTTGAAGGAATTTTGGAGACGTCATTTTTTAATCGTCCCCAAACAGCGTTTCCAGCCTTGCGTGAAGGAACGGTAGGAACCAATAATTTAATCTCAGTGGGTATAGGTTACTGTGAGGGGCATTCAAAAAGGGCGTCCCCAAAATTCCTACAAAATATATCTATCCCACCCCCACCGTTTTTGGAACATTTTGGGGTAAAATGGACCATTTTTGAAGGAATTTTGGAGATGTCCTTTTTGAATGCCTCCCAAGATAGATACTTAAAAGGGACCTTCACGTAGAAGGCTGAACAGCCTTAGGAAGCTATACTGTCACAGAACCGTACTAAACCTATAGCATTTCATAGCCACTAAGGCTTACAGCCATTAATTCGAAGGAAGCTACTAATTATATTTTTTATAATCTTATGCAAGATACAAATTGTAACATAATAACAAAACTTACCGAAATGAATGTGTGTAAAAATATGCAACGAACTGAAAAACTAACAACTTAATTCATCGCTTTATTATTCTAATTTTACTTTATGTAAGCAAAAAGATGAGGTTCCAGACAGTCTGCCTCAAAGAAAAATAAAATATTTACAAGCTACTAAAAGTATTGTTTTGTATTTGAATGAGAGCCAACCATATAGCGGCCCCGTTTTTAAATTGAGAATTATTTGCTCGGTGTCTTTCAAATTTGAGAACTGCACAGTATAATTACAATGAATAACACTCTGCATCATAATGGCGTCATCGTGGACCACAATTAGCTAAATTAGAGTGCCAGCATAAAATATGTTCATTTTTGTAATCCTGCCAATAACGTGCATAGGCAATCACATAGTACATGAAAGTACTGCAGTGAAACTTTTAAGATTTTCAGGGGCAAAGGCTCAATAAACCTATTTGCATTTCAGTTGTAAGAAACCTCCTATGATTCGCAACTGAAACATTTATTAAGATGTACATATAGTTTTAATGGCAGATGTGATATGAGGATGGCGGATGGACAATGGCAGTGATGTTGACGGTGCTGATGGCTACGCGTATGATACATGTATATGATTTCTTGAAATTAACATTTAAATGACGAGTACGAGATCGAAAGCATGATCCCAGATATGACTTGAACTCAACGTTAACATTAGCACTAGTTTTTTAAGATTTAAACATCTTAGTCATCTAAAGTCAATTTAGCAATGACCTCGGGTAGAAAAATTATGTAGAGCACATATAGTATGTGGATGATGTCATTTAGCTGTGCAATTAAGCGGGTTCGACTTTATAACGTTTTTGAAATGTAAATTTGTACACGTGTTTAATCGCTGTAATTCAATAGATACTATATGTACCACACACGTTTTCTTTACAAAATAGACATAAAACACCATATATGTTTTTAGACATATATCGAGAATATTGGATATGGGACGGCAAATATTGTTCCATATAATTTCTCCATCCGAGATAGTCACGTTTGTCACGTTTTTTGAAATCATACTTTAAATACTATTCCATTAGCATAAAAGTAATAGACCAACATGGCAACCAGTATTTTTATTGGCAGTCTCGTATAAACCCTAAAAGTTATGGTTCTGAGAAACGCACCAAAAATGTATTGGTTAGTTGGTATTCACAGCATGAGCAACACCATTTCATGTGCTATTTTTGGTCTGTGCAATGTTAATTTCAAAATGTAATGGCGTTTCACCCATAGAGGGTTACCTGCACCGAACGCATAAGTCAAAGTCCAATGAAAATGGATGAGCAGTCAGCCGGTCCTGATGTTTGTTTGATGATGATATATATGGTAGGCAATGATGATAAAATGCACGCAGCCTTTATCCCCACCTTTATTATTGGCACCTGCTCGCCTTTCCTCCTCCTCCTCCTCCTCCTCCTCGATTCTCACTTGGACAACTTCTGTTGGACCTCTGGTATCTTCAGCTTGAATTTCGACCTCAAGAATAGATGTTTCAACTTTTTCATCTTCTTCTTTTTTTTCCTTTTCTTCCACTTTTTCATCATCTTCAGCTACTTTCACGTCTTTCTGCTCACTAATCTCATCTTGGATATCCGCTGCTAATCCCTCATCTTCCTTTTCTGTGACCTTCTCTTCCTCCATGGTCGTCTCCTTCTCCTCCTCCTTTTCCTCAACGACACTGTCGTCATTCTGTTTTTCTGGCAATTCTGTACGATCCGTATCGATTTTTTCAGGGGACTGCTTTTCATCCATATCACCACTGACATTTTCAATGGCATCCACCTCCTCCGCCTCCATGGGCGGCTCAGCATTCTCTAAATTAGCCACTACAATGTCCTGCACTGCCATGTCATCCGACACAAGAGCCTCATCAACAACCATTTTGTCCTCATCGATAACAATGGGAGAATCGTTAATTTCGGTTACTACATTTTGTTCATCGGGCCTAGATTCCTCCACTACATTTCCATCCTTATCCTCCTCATCACCCAACTCTAGAGCAGTATCAGACTCACCTTTTCTAGCACCGCTTTTTTTTCGCGAATCTTTCTCTTTGGACTTGCGAATCTTATCCTTCGTTTCTCCTTTGTCCTTTTCTCCACTTTCGGATTGCACGTGTAAGCCTACACTTTCTTCCATCTTAATTTCAGGGTTTACTTTATCCTTTGCAGCGTTGTCAATGGACTCACTTGGGACTGTTGGCATGGCAGCCGGCTTATTAATGGCATTTTCCAGACTGCCATTTATGATATTCGCATCGGATTCAGCTGCTATTAATTTTCCAGGAATTTCCTCCGTCAATTTTTCCTCAACCGCATCGTCCCTAATTTGCATTCCTTCATCCGGCGTGACGCCATCTTGTAGTTTTGAGACATCATCCTCACCTTTTCTGACGTCATCTTCTACCGTTTCCACGTCCTTTCCTACTTGCGTAACGCCATCCCCATCCTTTTTAACGTCATCTTCTACTTTCTTCGCGTCGTCTTCTACTTTTTTGACGTCATCTTCTTGTTTCTTAACGTTGTCTCCTACTTGTATGACGTCATCCACTTTTATGGCGTCATCTATTTTCGTGACGACATCTCCCGTTTTTTCTGAGACGTCCTTTTTGTCTTTGGTGGCTGGTTTGTCCATCGATTCAATGGGTACATCTTTCGAAGTTTCGGTTGGTTGGTCCTTTTTATCTGAAGTACTCCTTCCAATGCCCATACTGACGTCATCCGTAAGGTCTGGCTTCGATTCTGAAATCTCCTTACCGGTGTGTTCAGATATGATTTCCACGATTTTATTATCACCGATTATCTCAACGACATCTATAGATTTCTCTGCAATGGTTTCTGGTCGTTCTTCAATGGCTTCTTGTAGAGGTTCTGAAATTTCATTCTTATGTTCCTTTTCTGGAGTCTCGTGCTGCTGTTCAATTTGGACGCCATCTCTGTGTTCCTTTTCGATTTGGACGCCATCTTTGTGCTCCTTTTCGTGATTTTTGGATTTATCAGAAATTTCAGTCTTCCCCGATATTGTCTCTGGTATTATTGTATCTTGACTATCGCTTTTTATTGTTAAGTCATCCGGGACAGATTCTTTATCGACTTTTGGTGATTTTTCCTCTACATTCTTCGTTTCTCCATGAATTTTCTTGCTTTCAGATGGTCCTTCTGTTGCTTTTTCCTCTTTGTCTACAACATCCTTTGCCGCTTTTCCATCAACGTTTGCAACTTTTACATGCTTATCTTTATGGATTTGGTCTTTATCTTGTCCACCAATCGCATCCTCCTTGAGAGATTTCTTGCGAATCGTGTTGGCATCTTGGATTGTACTCTCCTGGATTTCTATATTGCCGTCAGACAAGCCCATCTTGACGTATTCGGGAAGATCTGCATCATTTTTGGCATTGTCGGAAATATGGTCCATTTTGGCACTTGGTTTCGTTTCTGCCTTTTTCACAGAAATTACTGAACTGTCCTGCTCTGCGGTAAGTTTACCAACACCCTCAACCCCTTTATCGCCACCATCCTTCTCCAGGTGGTCACCTGACGAGACAACATCCCCCTTAGCACTACTTTGGATTTCCTTTTTGTCATTCTGTTCTTTTTCAACAGACATGTCCTTGATGTCACCACCTTTGCCTTGACCAGCCGACTCCTGATGGTCTTTTTTGGTACTCGTTACACTATCAAGTTTCGCTTCTTTCACAACATTTTCATCCGTCTTCAGCTGCTTGTCGGATGGAGAGGGGGCTTTTAGAACCTCGTCCTTCCCTCCATGGTCAGCTTTCTGGATGCTCTCAACCTTATCATCACCAGAGCTCTTTCCCAGATCAGTTTTCGTATCAATGACTATTTCTCCTTTTCCACTATCCCTCTCTTCTTTGGTCTCTTTTTGGGACGTCGCAGCAGACTTGTCGTTGTCATCAATGACTGCCTCTCCTTGTCCCTTGCCCTTCCCTTCTTTGGTCTCTTTCTGGGACTTCTCAGTAGACTTGTCTTTGTCATCACTGTCTTCTTCAACTTTATCCTTTTTGGGTTCCGACCCTCCTTTATCCAAAATTTCTTTTTCTACAGCAGTTTCAGTGCCCATATCCAAGGGCAATGGCTGGGAGGATTTCACCATCTGTTTCTCTGAACTGACCAAATTGATATGGTCAATAACGTTGGATTGACCAATGAGAGCAGCCGTACAATGCGTCACTATGGCGTTGGTGGTGTGGGAACTCGATGGGGGTGATGTATCCTCTTCCTCATCCATTTCCTCATCAGCCATATCAGAAGATTTTAGAGGTTCCTCCTTAATTTCATCCCCCTTGTGCTCCTTGTCCATTTGGGCACCACTCGGTGGCTGCACGTTTCCAGTTTTAGTGTCTTTTTCACCCTCATCAAGCCTACTTTTCCCCTTGGCTTGGTTCTGGTCATCTTCGGCCATATCAACACCTTGTAATTTATTAAAATCCCCCTTAGGTAATTGCTCATCTCTAATTGAATTCGAGGCTGAAACAACTGGCACTTGGTCATGCAATCTTGATTGTGATGCAGCAGGTTCGCGAGAAAGGCTGGAATTTTCGGACGACACTGACTCCTCCTTGGCAGACACAGACTGTCCTGTAACGCGGGCCAGGGGCTGCTCAACCTTTTCGGCTATTCCGTCCGCTTTCGTGGCTTTCACGTTGGCATCCATTTTGAAACTAGGAACAAATTGAGATCCGAGAAACAGTTTACCTTTCCAGTTGTGCAAAGGGCTAGTTTTGTTTGCACTAATTACGTCGTAAAGCAACGGGAACATCTTAATTGTTAAGCCATAAAGGTGCCCATCAAAGCCAGCCAGCCATTGCAGCAGTGCTCTATGTGTACCTAATGCTAACTAACATGCATGCAGAACAAGCAACGTTACAGAATAAATGCAAACTGAAAAAAATGTAGAGGAAGCTTAAGATAGTGTTTTTATAACCACACTTAATAGCAATTATGTTAAACACTTGTTCATTTTTATAGGTTTTTTATAGGGATAATGTTAAACAAGTACACATGTGCCCCTTTTGATAGGCATGTGGATAAATACTGTGTAGGGTTCATTGCTGATAAGTATTTGAATAACTGTACATCATAGGAATACAGTCGAGCCCGCCTAATTGCACAGCGACCCGGCAAGTCAAAAATGTGCAATTACCCGGTTTATGCAAATATCCGGTCACAATTCCATACAAAAATGGGGCTAGCAAAATATGTGCATTTGTCCGGTCTGTGCAATTAATCGGGTTCGACTGAACTTCATAGTGATCGATGATATCATAAAAGTATATTGTATTTGTCCCCTTGTATTTGTAAGTGACGTATTTGGATAACTATGTTATCCATGCATACAAGTGACGTGTTGATGGTGCTTACCATTTGTGTCTAATTCTAAATCACTACTAAACATTTCATTGATCTCACTATATCGATTTCCTCTTTTTTTACTTACTCGACTGCACTCACAAAGTTAATTAACCCAGGCCAAGTTCATTCGGAATTTTACGGCCATTATGAACGACATGGTCCGATATTTAATGAATGCGGGCCTCCCAGACAAATACAACAATAAAATAATGTCGCAGCAGAGAACCAATTTAAAAAATTCATTAAGGCGAACTTTTATTACAGAAAACGGCCGAGGCTTAATTAGGTCAGTGCACATTTTTAGTCACGCAAACTACACAATCAACAACTATGACTAAACCCAAGCATAATAACTAATGAAGCTATTAAAACAAGTCATCAACGTGGCAAGTTTGGACAAATTTTGTTAATGATCGATATTAGCCGGGTGGAAAAGCTATATATGGCTATACATGGACATGTTTGGGTCATGTATGGGCCGTGATGAATTTTAAATAGCCATTTATGAACCATATTGGAAATACAGTATATGGGCCACATAAAACTGAAATAGTGTACATATAGTCACCATATTTGACATTTATCAGAAATTTATATGACGTCATACATGTATGATATTGCCACATGACTAAAACATACTACATATGACATGTAATATGGCACATACAGTGTCCATTAAACATACCCATGCAAATGTATAGACATAAATGCCATATATGGTTAATAAAATACATTTATACATATGCCGAATTTCTGATATGTCCATATATGGACATATATTTCCATAAACGTGATCACGTTCTGTTTACGTTTATATATGTGACCGTATCATTTTTGTACTTCAATATTCATGTACATGTACAGCATGTGCCATATTTCATTCCATATACAGTCGAACCCGCGTAATTGCACATCGTTCAATTGCACAGACCGGATAATTGCACATATATTCTCCATGCCCTGTACTTTTACCCTATGTTTTGTACATGATGTGAACCCGGATAATTGCATAACCCGGCTTGCCGGGTCGATGTGGAATTAAGCGGGTTAGACTGTATCGTCAAAAAACACCAAATTTCAGACATATATGTCCCTATATCATTTTTCCACCCGGGTCATGCCGTGTAAATGTGCGATTAGCATTAACACCTAGGTATCTTCGTTTGTGACTGCATAATAAGTGATAATATTATCGATTTGGACAGTTTAAAACGTGGTTGCTGACTATAAGCCCTTCCAATCTGCATTTGAATCCCACACAAATTTCCCTTTTTTATTTATTTTCAACTAAAAATGCAATTTCACAGATTGGATCATTTATATTCGTCCCTCGAAATGCCACTCTTGCAAATGAGCTCCACTGGGGCCAATTTGAATAAACAAAGCAGAAAAACCTAGGATTCGTGCAGACCAGTTGCAAATTTGTAATGGTCGATTAAAATTGAATTTCATATAAATTATCATAAACAAAGGCAATAATTGGTCAAAGTCGGTTAAATTAATCGTGGTTTAGAGCTGAACCAACCAGCAGTTAACCATCACTGCAGTATGTGGCTAACATTTCAGGAAAACCACAACCGAACAATTGATTAATCGAGAAGAAAATCTTAATCGGATTGGTGACACGTAATCCAACCACATGGGTCTATTTTAAACCAGGTTTAAACAAGGTCTCTATAGCCAATAATTTGGGTATATGTATATACCACTCACTGAATTAATTGTATTGTGACTGTATTACATGTATTCTATTTAATAATCTCATATAATTCAATTTTCAGATGAAAATTTCAGGACACTATTACAGATTTATAATGAATTTAATTCCCAGGTGAAAACGTAATATTAGGGCATCTATACAATGTTAATATCCATATATACAATATACAGTATTTAAATATCAAAATTATAAGTGCAAATATAGACATAACAGAAAGAGGACACGTAAGGAAGTATGGAGTTTTTTCATTGTAAGTTCGGATGAGTCCCATATACATTTAGATGTAATATGTATGATCATCTTAAACCTACATTTTCATCAAAACCGGTTAATTGCACATTTTCGTCTTGCCGGGTCGCTGTGCAATTAAGCGGGTTCGGCGATATTCCCCACGAAACCATATATGGAATAAAATGAAGACATTATTTCTCAATGTTGGTATTAATATGGCATATTGTATATTGAAATGTATGACAGGCGTGTCATATATGTCCAAATTGCTGATATGTCCATATATCACATTTTCCATAAATAATTTTTCCAGCCGGGTGGTCAAGTATCCCTCCCTGTTATGTGCAAACCTCCATTTCACACCACTCACTGTGTTGTATTGTATTAGACGAGTTTAGTTAATTGAATATATAATTCAACTCTTATATTTTGTGAAAACTATTAAAGATGTAGTGTTAATTATATAAAATTATACATTTTATAAGCAGTTTCATGCCCAACAAAAAAAAAGCAAGACAAGCACCATTTAATGGAGAAAATTGAAATGAAAACAGACGAGCAATTACAGAATAGCACTAACGAGCAAAAATAAAGTTTTTCCGATGCATAAACTGCGTTTTTGGCTTATAAAAATGGCTTCGACATACTCACGAATGTATACAAGTCAGCTAAATTCCCAAATCACAGAAATGTGTTTCAAATATCACAGGTCAAAAAATCACTCGTAGAAACCTCGTTTAAACCACGAAATTTTCACTCTTGTCCTCCTGATCCACTGCGATGTTTAGTTTTTCAAATAAATGAAATATCCGGGGGAAAAAAATAAATAAATAGGAGCAGAAAATATTCGTCCGTATTGCGGGACTATTAGAATACGAAAAGAGCTGGCAGTGAGAGTGTTGCAGTGGAGAGCTAGACGAGAGAGTTGCGCAGGAGTCCACAGCATCCATCCACTCGCGAAATTTATTGATCAAAACAAGGCTGCTGCGCATCTACACTATTTCCAACTCGTTTTATATAACAGGCTGACTTGCATATGGGTGGGAAAAAAAACTGTGACCCAAAAACTACATCTTTTTAAAAGCTGAAAGGGTGGGGCTTTTTTCAAAAGAATTTCTCGTCTTTTAGGACCCAGTTTATGTGGCGATAAATCTCCCAACAGTCATTTATAATTTAGAATCATATCCTGAAAAATGTGCGTCGTCATTAGCATGCAGGTGTACATGTAGATGTTTCACTATAACGCTCTTGCGTGAGTGGTCCATATATATGATGCCCAACCTTGTCTCCAGATGTAGCTATCCCGGATGGGGAAAAAACATCTATGGATCATATATAGCCTTTTATCCATGGACCATCATTAGACATGTATGAACCATATCTAGACTTTGATGGACAGGTGTACGTGTAGATGTTTCACTAGAACGCTCTTGTGAGAGTGGCTAATATATGAAGCCAATCCTTGTATTCAGATGTAACTGTCCCGGATGGAAAAACCATCTAGGGGTCATACGTATATGGCCTTTCATTTCATGGACCATCAATAGACATGTAGGAACCATATCTAGTGTTTTATGGGCCATAAATAGCCGTGTATAGACCACCATGTGCATGTAGATGTTTCACTATAGCGCTAGTGCGAGAGTGGCCGGTCCTGGGTGGAAAAGCCATCGATGGACATGTATGGACAATATCTAGCCTCTGATGGGCCATAAATAGATTACGACAATGATGGGTCATATATGGGTAATGATGCGTCGGATATGTACATCTCCATGTAGGCAATTTTGTCCGGGCGGAAAAATAATATATGGAATGTATGTATGTACATATATGCCTAGGGCAGAAACTCGCCACATGTGGTCATTTTAAGTGCATGCATGAGCATAGGTATTCCCACACGTACAAGTGATTAAGTACATGGCTATTTGGACATGTACAGATTTCTGTTCATACATATACGAACATATGACTAATACATCACAGAATACAATATCTTAATTGATGGAAGATGACTTCATGTGTATATTCCCTTTCGTTTACCCAGAATCTTTGCATAAAAATTCGTTACTGAAATTGTGCTATTCATATATTGTATAAGTCAGTAGATCCATGATCACATTAAGCGGAGTCACACATTTCGGTGTAGAGACCGGTCGTTATGCATTTAAAAAAAGAAGAAATTTTGGCTAACATTTTCGCCTTTTTGGCAAGAAAAGCACTTTAGATTTCTGGACACCATCCAGTGCAAACGTAATTATTTCGGATCCGGATAGACATTTCTGGAACAAATTGGATGACATCTGCCAGCTGGAAGACTGTCCTGATTTCGGAGAAAAATCACTGAAATCTCTAACTATTGATTTCGTCCTTTAAACAAGACACCTTAAAATAAGATTGTCATCAATTTCGTACCACAAAAAAACAACCAAGTTAATAATCGACGAATGCTAAACACGACGAGCGCAGCAGTTGAGATCTTCATCAGACCACACTGCGGGAAATATTACGTCATCGTATTCTATTCGGTCGATGAATGCGCCTAATAAGGAGTTAGGGCCATTCCAAAATCCATCAGTGTTGGATAAATGACGTTCCCATTAATCGAAAATTGGACATCTTTCATTTGTTGTAATTCTGAGACGTCCATATACGCGTTCAATTTCTAATGCGTCCATACACACGTTCAACTTCCGGTACGTCTATATACACGTTCAAACTACAACCCACGCGTCCAGTACAACCACTGCACTTAATTTGGACGTGGGCATTTCTTATAAAAAGGAAATAAATATGGATATTAAATGAAGTCCTTAAATGCATTCCTAGAAGTGACCCTATTTAATTTCACGCAAATCCCATAGCCCTTAACAGATGATAAATAACACACACAAAAAGTGTATAAAAAAAACCTAGCTCCTACTCGAATTGGATTCGGTCATTAGGGAAATTGGAAGGGATCCAAAAGTTGCATAAATAGTGGCGAGATGATACATACTGCGCATGTGTGGAATTAGTATGCTAGTCATAACCACATTAACCGAAGATTAATGAGATTTCAACGTAATCCTTAATTAATTTTACTGGGTAAAGTACAAGAGGAGGCCATCATGGACAACAGCAAAAGCGTCATAAGATACATAAGGGAGGGATCCATATATGACGTCACATTAATATGGAAAATAAAGAACTGTGTGGAATCCATATCGATCGTTAAGCTAGTACAGTTATTTGCAAAATTTATTTCTTCGAAAATGTAACATTCCATTATGAATTTCTGCTATCGCCCATATATGGAATATAGTATATTAAACAAATGTCATATACCAGGAATTGGACATACAAGTACAAGCTTATGGTTCACATATACTAGTTTTTACCCAAATATATGCATGTCCATATACGATTACATATAAAAGTACAAGGGTATTTATGGGCGTTCATATGACCATGCATTTACAAAATGCATGTATTGAATTTGTGATCTAACCACATTTTAGAATAAGTCATTTATGGCCCATATGTCTTTTTTTTCCACATGAATTTCCATGTTATTCAAGTCATTCATTCATTCATAAATAACGCCAAATAATCGTATTTTGTGTACTTTTTCATAGTCATCTTTGTGGGTTATCTTCGTAAGGTAGCCATGACGACAGTCGACAAAAATGTACAAAATAGCAGCCAAAAAGTATTCATATGGTCGATTACAGCACCATCATGCGAGCAGTCCCTGTCTTATCTGAACTGGCAGTCTAAAACCACACGTCAAATACACGTAAACCTACTTCACCCGATATTTATTGATAATCAATTCCAAAATCATCAAAATGTAATTAAATATCAATTAGAGCCATGATTGAACGTACATCACATAAGTTAATAAAAACATAACTAAAAACTATCATATGGTGTTGGGAAAAAATATTTGGCACATATACGGAGTTAGTGTATATACAGTCGAACCCGCTTAATTGCACAAAGCGGATATATGCACATATTTTGCAAACCCCATGCGCAACTTTTGTATGAAATTGTGAGCGGATATATACGAATCTGTGTTCAATTGTCTTTATATAAGTCGAACCCGCTTAATTGCACAGCGACCATGCAAACCGAAAATGTGCAATTAACAGGTTTATGTAAATATCTGGTCACAATTCCATAAAAAAGTTGCACATGGGACTTGCCAAATATGTACAATTAAGCGGGTTCGATATTTGTTTCAACCGGAATGGCTCCATCACAGAATTAAGTTTCCTGTAGTCATTTTCTCAAATGTTAGTTATATTATCAAATGAACAAAAACGTGCCTTATTAAATGGGCCGTTACGTTAATTACAATTCTAATTAAGTGTTAGCCGTTGCCAGTGTATATCGTAAACCAAAAGGCTTTTGATAAAACCCAATTTGGCTCCGTTCCATGTGTGGAAACGTCAGAGCCGCAGAAAAGCGCATTGCGACCGCAAAATCCATGCACTGAAGTTGAGAAATACGTCCACTGAAGACAACATACAGGTAAATTATTGCCTCGCTTTGGTTTTTACATTATGTCTATGCTTGGATATATAAGTTTTAGAACCAGTATTTGCTTAATTTTTGCTTCTTAAATTAATGCTAAAATACTTAGTTATTTAAACATGCTTTTATTTGTGAGACATTTTTATTAATTTTCTTAATCTGTACGATTCAATTAAAAACAATGGGAAAATTAAGATTTTGAGTTGTTTCTGCTTAGTTGCCAGATTCAAAATGGCGGATTAGCAGACGATTATATTAGACCACTCGAATTAGGACTTACTGTACTGTGGATAATGAGAAGAAGCAGAAAACATGGCATGGCCATATAATTAATTTTATGTTCCATAGTTGTTTATATGTATTTTCCATACATGTTTTCACAGATGTATGGAAGAAAGGGAATACTTATTTTCCAAGTACTATTATAGTACATACAGTGTATATAAATGTATAGAGATAAAATACATGTAGATATATGGACAAATGTGGATATATGGCCCTATATGGACATATCCGTGGAAGTATTTATTTTTACTAGTACACTAAAAATTAAATAATATATTGTGATTAAATCAAGCTACTTTACAGACACCCCACATCATTTGAATGTCTTAGGCGAGGCACTCATGTCGCCATCTATTGAGCGATTGAGACAACTGAAGTTTAGGTGGCAATTACAATATCACATAAACAGCCCTAAATTAATTTACTTCCTATAAGTACTTGTAATACAGGATACGCTGAAGTATCCATTACAAACTACCAAAGTCAGCCTCTGAAACTGATTAATCCATTGATCAGGTCAAGGTGCATCCTGCATGTGGACAGGTGCCAATTGTAATAGGTGCAAATTGGTTACCTAACAAAAACCAAAAAGTTGAAAATCAATTTTAATTAAATAAAATATTCAAAGATGAGATCATAGTTTTTTAATCCCGATACAAAAACCTAGCAGAAATGACGTCAAATACACGAACGTGGGTCTGGTGAAATTTTGCTGGGCCTTGTGCCAAAAGGAAGTGATTATCCATGGGCGTCCAAAATCAGCATTTTACGCAATGAAAGTGGTATTAAATCATGGTGTGAATTACAAACCCTATACAACGTGTTAAGCGTATCAGGAAGCAAGAGGGCAAGCAGAAGTGGCCCACATATACAAGTGGAAGTTGTAGGAGTGGCCCACATATACAAGTGGAAGCTACAGTAGATCCACATAAGTTATTTTACAAAAAAATTAAACTCAGAGTTGTGCGTAGGAGTGTATAGTGAAAAAATGGGTCAAAATCAAATTAAGGATTCTGCCAAAGTCCATTCTGGGAATTTTGCCAACAAATCACGAAAATGACATCACTTTTGATATCTAAGCAGTGTTTTCCAACACTACTAGTGTGCCACTAAATACCACGGATTTTTGGAGAAAAGTTGAAAAAGGAGTTATTGAAGATAATACGTATATTTGTATACAAGTGCACAATTTATAGATGTCCCCATATACGGTATGGGTATACATATATGGACAATAGAGAGATTTAGCAATCTCCCGCCGGTTAACTTGCTGTAAACGTTGACGACGAGGCTCCGTACACCGGTCACGTGATAAATACCCTGAACGGACGGTATTTAGGAAAAGCACCGTTAGATTTAGCCAGTTTAAATTTAAACCTGTTGCCACCGTGTTGCTTTTTAGACCCTGAAACAGCACTTTACTGTTTGACATATGTACATCTCCCTACATCTACAGAAATGTTAATGCATCACCATGATTTGAAACAAACTGTATTTTCATATATAGTCGTACAAACACGAATATATGGCGCCACATAATTTTTCCACCTGAGAATTTATAACCAAGAAAAAAATGTTTGACTTTAAAAGAAAATATGGGCGATTAAGAAATTCTTAAAAGTCAACACGATTACAGAAAGCTTTTTATGCTGCTATGAAAAGCTTCAAACGGTTTAGCCACCCATTCAAAAGGATTCGCCTTTATTTATTTTTTTCAAAAATTTTGGGTTGCACCCATTCATTATTGTTGCCCATCCCTGAAGTGTTTTTTCATATTTATTCAACGTTTTCACCCATGAATGGGTGCGGGATTAAGATGAATGCCTGATACTCGATCGTCTTGCAACAGCTGTTTAACAAAGACACACAAACCCCTGTGAACGACTGAACCCCACTATTTTCTTAGGATAAATACACGAACGTACGAAAAATCTCCATCTTTTTGAAGATACCAAAGACAACATGTGATAGTATCTTCTGGTGCGAACTTTGCTGTTGGATCGGTGAAAATCTAAGTATTAGAATGATAAAATGTATTGACTTATAAAGAATTAAACCGAGGTCTGAATTGCAAAAAATGCTTATAAGTCCTTCTAACGTATGTTATTACCCCTGTCGATATACAGTCAAACCCGCTTAATTGTACATGGAGCTTGCAATATATGTGCATTTATCCGGTTTGTGCAATTAAGCGATGTGCAATAATGCGGGTTCAGCTGTATTGCCATACATTCGGGATATAATACAGCCCCAAAACAAACATCAACCGCATAAATGGTAGATTATATATACGAGGAAGACAGAAGGTCGGAAACAATGGAATTAATTTTCATTGTATCGATAGGCCTAAGTCGCCATTTATGGCTAACCTTAGGCGAATGTCCATGGCATTAATATTTAATAGCACCAATTTAATGTTTCAAAACGCCAGCATTAAGCTCATAGGCAACACCAACGTCGTATAATTAGGTTTATTACCATTATCACCCAGTGTTCATAAAGTACTCGTAATCACGAAGGAACATCGGGCGAAATAATACGCTTTAATTAGGGAAAAACAGAAAGATGCGCACATTAGACACCCAGGAAATGCGAATTAATGGCTGCTGACATTTGACCTTACCATCCTTCATTCCTTCCTCATTATACCTTGTTTTTGCATAATTTTAAGAGGGGAAAAA
The DNA here is from genome assembly GCA_033995625.1 of Ophyiulus pilosus. NCBI lineage: Eukaryota > Metazoa > Arthropoda > Diplopoda > Julida > Julidae > Ophyiulus > Ophyiulus pilosus. Next base: position 62,069 of record JAUJYV010000126.1, read on the forward strand.
ATAGACAAAAATTATACAAAGTCGATAAATACATAGTCGAAGTTCCATACTATGATATATTCTTAGCAATGTAATTGCAATGTGCAATTAACCGCTTTATGCAATTATCCGGTCACAATTCCATACAAATGTTGCACATGGGGCTTGCAAAATTTTCTACATGTATCCGGTTTGTTCAATAATGCGGGTTCGACTGTATAATTTGTCCTTCCGGACGACGTTTTCTTTGCTTTTTCACTAGCTCATCCATTTCAATATACCAGCGCCATCTATGCTTCAATTTAGGAAACTCGTAATTGTCAAAAATTGCCAATAACAAAAGGCTCAACCAGGATTATGTAACTGATCCATCGTGTTAATTTTACATTAGTATTTTAATATTCCAAAGGTAATAAATTCTATAAAAGCACTGTATTATTAATAGCCTATAGTGTATATATTTCCTCACACGTCTACTTATATTTTACGATCAGAAAAATTTAAAAAAAAAGTTCAATAGCCTTTAGTAATTTTAATTGGTAAGAAAATCCATTAAGCCAGTTTGTAAATTTGAGTCCGTGGGGTGCAGCTCAACTACTAAAGAATGTTATTTAATTTATCCTTTAAAAAAAAGGTTCGCCCACCTTCGTGGGAATAAGAAACCAAAGCAGGATTTAAGAAAGAAACAAACATAAGTATACGCGTACCAAATGCACTTTCAAAACAGTAAGTCACTAAATTTGTCTCTAGTAGGACAACATACTAAGACAGGAATCATGGGAGAACCTAAAAACATCTAGGAATCTGTGCCAAAGTTTTAAACACATGATATTTAGACTTAACCGAGACGAAGGTTGACACTGTTAACACTGTAAAAGTTAGCAGCCTCATTTGGAGATCCTGTCGCAACCTTGGTCTTAACATACATACTACTGTATATGTACATCTTGTGTACAGTGGTACACATAAGTTTTCAAATGCCGAAGTTTAAGAACGGTAAATTTAAGTATTGTTTAAGAAATAAATTTATATTAAAAGCTATTATTAAGCTCATTAACATTTATAACGTATTGTCTAAGGGGCCATTCAAAAAGGACATCTTCAAGAGGGGGTATGGAATCTGCTGGCATGTGGACACCAAGTGGACAAGTGGGGGGAGGGTGGAGGATGGACGTCCACTAATGATGGAATTTTACACTTTCGAGATTTTCTGTTTATAAATGAATTGTAAAGGTCAGTGAATGGGGAAATGGACACTACAATAAATGTGTTCCCAGTCCCAAATGTAACTTTTAAAACCTCGGGAATTTCTCTTGAAGGTCAGGAAATTTCCGTTAATCAGACAAATCTGGAATAATGTCGTAGAATTGGCAGCGATATGGGTGCTTGGAAATGTATAGGATATATACGTTTTCTGGACACCCTACATTTCAAAAAAATTAAAGGACGCCTATAAAGGGAGGGAGGTTGTCTGGGATAAAATGGACACAGTGTGTATCCATGTGGATTTAGAGGTAATCCGATCGGTGGCGCCACATACTTCTATAGCATATACCTAAACACGTATACTAACACCAAATATGCAATAATTCAACTTCCTAATATGGATAGATTAAACCAGTATACGATTAAGCTATGTGAATTGGCGTTCAGTTCCTCAATTACATTCTATTATTTCTGAAGGTCTAAATAAGTGCATTTTTAGACTATAGAGCAACAATGGCGTCTATAGCAACACGCTGCAGTCCTCAGCCAACTGTTTTCTGTGTCGGATCCAGATTGGATCTGGATCCATCCAGGGGTCGTTTTCCTATCATCGATCCATCAACATGGCTGCCGGAGTGAACCGATAGGGGGCGAGAGGGAAATGGAATGGGAAATACCTCTACGGCGCTTCAGGGTGGGAAACGTCTCATTGATGATGGTCGATAAAAATAGGGGCCAAGACCACATTAATTATATTGAATGGGATGGGGGATTTTTGCCACCATTTTGTCATTTTTGTGCCCCAATGACAGGCGTGACACTTCATTGTAGCTTCTCAAATTGAAAATCGCACGGAATTCCTAAGCATTGTGCGAAATTCATACACTCTGAATGGATGCCAAAACATGAAATTTCACGCTGAGGTCCCTTTAATTCGTTCACAACTAAATGAACAAATTGACTTTTTTGGGTGCTCGCATTTATATATTGCGTCCTGAAAAAAATGGAAAACGCACAACTCGTTGCTTGGCATTATCGATAACTTTTCAATTGCAGATAAGTCAATTATTAATTTATAGTAACAGATATATATGGCATATATGTGTAATGTATAATTCAGTGTTTTTTAACCAGTGGACTAAGTCTGGTTTAGTGTGACGTGAGCTCATAAAGGTTGAAAAACGCTGTTGAAGGCCCTATATATTGAGAATATGTAGTATATGTATTATGTCCCATATCTGAAATTTCCGTATACACTGCATTTCTGAAACATATATGGCTCTTTATGTCTAAGTGTGGAAGAAAAGGTGGACTTGGTATATTTCTCAAAGTACTACCTTTAACACAGTCGAACTCGCTTAATTGCACACACCGGATAAATGCACATATTTTGCAAGTATGTGCAACTTTTGTATGAAATTGCATATATAAAGATATATATATATATATAGTATATTTGCAGACATACATGGAAATAAATGAAACATTATGTGGCATATATGGCCCTATATAATTTTTCCACCCGGATATACAAGAAATCTTAATGCATTTTTCTCACGACAGATGTACTGTTTATACGAATATCTGCATGTTGTTCACCATATCTATTATTTTCACCAGGGATTAAAGCGTGTGAATCCACACTTGAATAACAAATATTAACGTGATTTTCTAAAAATACCACGACTTAATCGACTTGCACGTAATATAAAATTTAATAAATATTTACATATTTTTTTAACATAACTAGTTTCCACTCCCTAACTCGATTCCCACATTAAAAGCGGTAGATTTTTTTCTTCTTCTTTGAAATATTTATCGATTTTTGAGTGAGAAATATTTAATGATACAAGATCTCCTTATTGGATAAAATTAAGCAACTTAAACCGCAAGATACACGGTATTTCCGCACAGTTTTATTTAGTAAATTGTGTTAGTGGGTTAACTGGATTATGATTCCCTTATAGCAATGCACGATTTTCAAGTTTTTTAAACATTTTTTTATCGTTATTTTTTTGTTGGAATCCTTTCAAAATGTGCTGCGAAAATGTTCTACCACCAACACAACTGTTGCAGGTTTGTTGGCAACCCTTTTCTCCTCATTAAGACAAGTTATTCTTGGCTTGGCACTATAAGACGAAAGTACGTTAGCCCATATACGAGCGTATTACCAGTTACACCAAATCACGATTAGTGTAAAATAGGTGTACAAATAATATAGGACAAGGTGTACATCTGGCCCATCATTGCCTAAATGTGGTCCATACACGGTTATGTTTGGCCCATAATAGTCACCTAAAAAGTGTGTAGCCTATATCTTGTCTCTTCCTTAATACAATATTTACCTCGGATAAGTTTGTTTGTGTTGTGAGGTTGGTGAATGGCACAAGACCTAAGCCTACTTTTTAGTTTTGGTAAAAGGGGCGTCAAAATATTTAATACGTTAGTTTTATTTTTATTTTTCGTGTTTAGTTTTTTGACCATAGATGGCATTGCATTCATTTGTACGCATTTGCAGCGCCATCTTTGGGTTAAAATCTAAACTGCGAAGAAATATTCGGATAAAATGCAATTATTGTTATTTAAATGAGCATTTGAAATAGCCGTTAGTTGACGCTTATTAACCTAATTAAAATTTATTACAAAAAATGATTTTTCAGTCATAGGCTATGAAGTCAAGGAATGGATCTCATCCTAGCTGAAAAGTGATTTCAACTAGGTTTTAATCTGTTGAAATCTATTCTGTATTCAGGTTTCGCGTGAACCTTATCTAGAGCAGTTGCCAGACTGACTTAATACTTATGTACATGTAGAATTTAGGCTTATTAAAGTCTGAAGTTCAATTAGGCAATTAATAGTAAGTAGGAGGAGAATGAGAGTCAAAACTGCAAGTCCTTGACAGTTGTACAACATTTGGAGAATTTCAATGGCACGCTATCAAAATGCGATTTAAATTCACACCACGGTTCAAAACTGAACTTAAGATTAACGACGATAAAAAAGACAGACCTTTGGGGGCGTAAGAATGTCATTTTAGAAAAAGTGAAAACTAATTTTATATCTTTTACACCCTACTTGCATATTAAAAATTCCATCCCAATCAAACCCTGTTTTTGGCAGTTACAAAAAGCATTTGAATCTACGTTTTTAATGATCCTTAAAATGTATTGCATGTATAACCCATCAAACTCATTAAAAAAAAAGAAAGATTAGAGAGTTTGAGCCAGCCAACGTTAACGAAACGATAACGAGAAACAGCATTCCGGGCCGCCAGCGCCGTTTCTTATTATCGTTATCATTTCGTTAACGTTGGTTGGCTCAAACTCTGTACTGCCTATTAATTTTAGCCGATTAAAAAAAGAATTTGCCTCACATTAGTTTCTCAATCGGACAGAATTAATCGTGTAACCATGCCCAGTGCTTGCATCAAAACCAGGTTTAATCTCCGACTAAGCTAATCGTAACATGTTTCACACAACCATATCACTTTGAAGTTTCCTTAGATAATTTTTCAACGCCAATTTGCCAGTCCTTATCTTAATTAAACAAACCCAGGAGGGCTGAGCGTGTTAAATTCCGGCGATAAATAACGATTTTCCTCTCGTTGACGCTTTGCGCATGCGCCATATTTAAGCTCGTAAATAACCGCCAAAAGCAAAATTCAAAACAGTTCAACTGTTCCACTCGTTGGAGTTTTAAACAATTTTCAGTCCTCTCCAGTATATCATTATAAAACTTTTAATAGAGGCCCTATGTAACGTTTAGGGTCCATTTACACACATCTGTTACTATACTATGTCGAATGTCAACATTTTAACGATTCGAAATTTATAAATTCCGATGTGTGTAAATGGACCTTGATAATCGCTATTAGCATAAATTCCAACAATTATTCCACGTTCAAAGGTTAAATCTGTATGGTTTGTGACCTATACCTGCTACATACGACTCGAAATTATGATCCACATAAACAATCCAATTATTTATCCTCGAATCAAACTTTTTTAATCGGTCACAGATATTTGAAACCGATAAAACTTACTCCCCATCTGGTAGACCCAAATAATAAACAGAGATATACAGCAGATAACTTCAACGAGTGGTAACTGATTTAGAAAACAAATTGCAATTCCTATTACTGAAATATTCATGAATATAGTACAAGGCAAATAATAGTGCATTCCGATTAATTAGCAGAACAGATTTAATCACCGATGAAATGCTAAATGTTTGACGCAACTAGCGCGACCTTCAAAATCCTTTCCCAGCGTTGGAAATGCTAACCCTAAAGTTGATATAACCCAATCACGGAATGGATTTCGGCTATGGATTTTTAGCCGAATCGGTTGAAACCGCGCATGCGCTAGCTGCATGGCCTACGTTTTCAACTAGATTCAACCACATGTTGAAATCCATTCCATGACTACAGCTAATAAACCAGAAAAATGGACCCGTGGTCAACTGGTCACATATTTGAAATATTTCCCGCAATTTCAACAAAAACAAAAATGGAAGGCATCTAAAATTGAACACAAAATCATCGAACAATACGCTCGAATTTCAAATCGATCTCAAATTAAAATTTAAGATTTAATCCTAAATTTATGAACATAATCGTTTAAATTTCTTTTCGTGTAAAAACCAGTTAAGGGATTTCCCCCTATTGCATATAATGGCTTTTAAAATGAGCATTAATTAGCATTAATATGGTCTTACCGTGCGTAATTGCTGCTTGATGGTTATTGAGTTGAAGGGGAGATGGACTTTGTTGCACTTCCGTCATCTCGACGTAAAGATGACCCTAACGACGTAGATGAAAATATTGCCTTTATGGAATACGAATTCAAAATGAAAACTGATGGGAAATTCCCTAAGAACAGGTTGGAAAAACACGGCACAACGACGTAATCCGGAGTGCGCCCCTTTGATATAAAGACGCTAAATTCCAGCAAAGAAGAATAGTGTTGAAAACGGATGGATTTTCCCCCTTTTGAAATTCAAAACGGACGCCTTGGCCACAGGACCGACGATACGTAGCGTAGTTGGAAATAAGTACGTAAAAAAAATGACGACAAACGAGGGTGAATGAAGGCCGGGAGAATGAAGGCCTCGGAACGGCAGCGGTGGTTAAGGGGCGACCGGGAGTGGCTTCCATATGAGGAGAACACGTAGAGAACCCAGTGGAGGTTTTCGGAATTCGGGAAACACCCGATTTTCTTGCATAGGGGTGGCCCAGAAAACACGATGGTGCTAATTTATACGAGAAATTTGTAAACGCCTATATTAGAAAATGGGGAAGTGGAACTACTATACGATATTTATGACTGTTTGTATACGTTTTGCAAGATTTCACGTTTTAAAATCGTGTATACAAAATACGAGAGGAAAATTAAGGATGGGTGCCACAATTTCTTTTTATAGTCATGTATATATTGCATCTTATCTCGTAAATATACATACAAATAAGATCATTAATATGCAGGGGTGAGGTATATGACTTGGGCATTTTTTAATATTTTCAATATGGCGGCAGGAGCTATTCATGCCGCGTTTAAGTTTTTTTGTGGCAAGTTGTACGTCAAATTAATAAATTTACTTTATGAACGATCCTCGACGAGCTCATGGACCAATCAGGTTGCATCCATGTGTCAATTAGCGACCAAGATTTGATTAGATTAATTAATGAGAATGGCCAATGGGGATTTCTTGATTTTCCCGCCAATTTTAACCAATTTCTAAAGGTACGTTTCCACGTGAGAGAAAATTCCGGCGAGAAACTCTCGAGATGCTCTCAACAGCAGTGAGTATATTAAAGTTTGGCCTAACTCTCGACAGCTGCTCTCAAAATTCGTATTTTAGAGAGCACGCGAGAGATTGTTTGACCCGATGCTCGACGTGTACTCGGCTGAAAACGACTCTCATTTCAAATAGTCAACTATCTGCGAGTAGTCATCGAGAGGTTGAGGGGAAAGGGCCATGGTCGATCCACCAAGTGAGTTAAAAAATTCATAAAACTGAACCGGAAATTAAATAGTTTTTTTGTTGTTGCTTTCCTTAATCACTCTGTGTAAAAAAGTAAACATTTATAGATAATAAAAACGATGATATAAGCCCTCTTTTTTCACATCTGTTCACTGTTTCCAGGGGTCTACTACGCAAATATCAAGTTAAAAATCGATTTTAATTCGCCTTACTTTTTTTCAATTAAGAAGGCCATAAACTCACGAACATTTGTCTAATTAAGTAGGTCTAATTAGGCTAGCGTGTTTTGAAACCAATTTCACTTGATACGCATTTGTCCATCAATTATCGTATCATCATTAATTAATCCTTTCGCGTGTTCCCATCAGACAAACAAAAAGAAATCACTCTACTATTAAACGAGCCATATTTGTGACACAAATTTTAAACAAATTTGCATATTGTAGTGGTCCAAATTGAACCTTCCTGCAATAAACAATCTAAAATTATGATTAGGGTTAGGCGTGAAAATGACGTCGAAATTCAGGTCATGCATTGAATTAATACGTAGACCATATCAATTATTATTATAACCATTATTTGATACAGGAAACGAATATCAGTCCAGAACAAAAGGATGATTAGGCTCAGAACACAATAGGAGCGTTTGTGGCCTAAATAGGCGCCAAAATAAAATAATTATGAATTAAATATGGATATGTCACGAGTAGTGATAAATGAATGTGCGGATGTGACGCCGAATTATTTGCGTACATGCAAATATCCGGGTGAATACATAATGTCACCTACAAAGATATACAGTGTATATGGCAACTGGTACATATATTAGAAATTGAACATATAAGTCGAACCCGCTTAATTGCACAGCGCCCGGCAAGCTGAAAACGTGCAATTAACCGGTTTATGCAATTATCCGGTCATGATTCCATACAAAAGTTGCATATGGGGCTTGCAAAATATGCGCATTTATCCGGTTTGTGCAATTAAGCGGGTTTGACTGTATTCAATTGCAGAGATTAGACACATGTACACGGGTACAGTCGAACGCGCGTAGTTGCACACCGGATAATTGCACAAACCGGATAAAAGTTGCTGGCCACACATGTGGAACTTTTGTATGGCATCGTGACCGGATAATTGCATAAACCGGTTAATCGTATCCTCAGTTAGAAAAAACGCGGCTCTGGAGAATATGCAATATGGTTGAGGGGATGGTCAAGGACAAGTTAATACTTGTACAAGTGATGAAAACGTGCTGACTTTTGATTTGAATCCGTGATATACGCCCAACAACAAATTAAAGTATGAATTATTAAGTAAATATGGGAGTAATTAGCCAATCGTGAATGGTTCTCAAATGGCCATAGCGATCTCTTTGGATATAAATGAAGGATCCCTTAATGCATTATGCACATTATCTGACCGAATTTGTGGCTCCTAACGGCCCATTACACGTTGCCATGACAACGATGGTGCTTAAAGACTTGATACTTATCGATGCACACATTGAACATTATTATTATGGCATACATGTAGTTCACAAAGGGATGTGTGTGCTATTTATCAAGTTCATATACACTGGTTGGGTGTCGGTACTTTCAGTGTCTCCCAATAGTATATAGGGCCATGTCCCATGCATATTTTAAAAGTGGAAACATATTTGACAGCCTCTATAAACTAAACAATGCCCGGTATAGGATATGGAAAATTCTATATATGGACATATAAGCAATCAGGCATATAGGTCCATATATCCACAAAGGTATATTCAAAATTTATTCTAGAACGTGCCGATATTCTGTTTTACACGTGCCAACATTCTATTAAATCATAACATTCTTATTTGGCGTAATTCGAACTTAAATGGTTTTAACATGCTGGTTATTTTGATTATTTTAGTCATCTGTTCAATTCAGAAAGAATACTGTCATTCAAACTTGGAAATAGACGCCATTGGTAGTCATCCAAACAGAAGGTAGTACGAGAAAATAGATATGTGAGCCAAATGCGGGCCATGAATAGCCATGTATGGACCATATTTCGCAAATGAGGGGTCATATGTAGGCAAGGATAGGCCAGTTGATGGATCTTAGTTAGCCATCGATGAACCATATTGAAAATACATGTAGTACATGAACCACATAAAACTGCAATGGTCTACTCATATATAGCTAAGTTTTCACCATATATATAGTATATAGCAAAATGAAGTTCCTTACAATTACATTTATTTCAGGCATAGCAAACGGGATGAAGAAACTCCACCCCCAGAAGTGGATTACATATGGAATAAGCTCCACACGGCTGGTCACTGGGCCTCTTGGGGCCCTTGGACTTGCGACGCCCTTTGTGGTCGAGGGGCCTACTTCCGTAAAAGACATTGCGTGCCTTCCGATGATTTTGGACTTCCAGTTTGCAAAGGAAAGACGGTGGAAAGAAACACGGATGAATGCAAGGTGAAATGCCCCGGATTTAGCGATATAAGGCGAAAGTTCATGGGACCCAAATTAACAGATGGTCAGTGCAATTACTCTAGTTTTGCTTTTTAATTTCCATAGTCAACTTCAATACTGATCGTCAGTCATTTCAGCCGAAATGCAAGCCCAAACTAAGCTCCTGTCGTCTCACCATGGGGCTTTTCAGCGGAAAGTTGGAGGGTCCATTCAACTCGATTGCTACAACCTGTTGACCGCCCATTTTTTGTCCAACTATTCTAGAAGTATCCTGTATTGGGAGAAGAACGGACAGAAGCTGAGGTTTGACTTCAATAGAATGGACATCACGGATTACAGCATTCTGGGTACAGGACGGTAATGTCCAATTTTGCCGACACATTGTTTCGGCGAATAATTTGCTTAGGTTAGGGAAAGTTAGGGAAGATTCGGGAAAGATAAAATATAGATGGGAAGATAAATATATGCACCATACAAGTTCCAAATTAATACTTTGATAAATATTCTAAATCTACGTAAATTCTACGTCGGCAAAGTGTATTTAAACCTACAGGACAATTTACATCATTTTGTTGTTGTTTATGTTCAGCAATTGCAAACCTCGAAACTTCCGATTCTGGGGTCTATACTTGCAAAATGGAACTTACGAAAAGCCTTCACATAACCATCATGGTGTTTTCGTTGATTGGTAAATACGAGTTCACGTTTTGCATACATTTTGTGCAAGTGACATTCTGTATTACTATGATTAATTGAAATTCATCAGTTATAGGGCAGCCTTACGACCTGCTTGTCACAGCCAACACTGCACTTAAAGTCAAGTGCAATGGCGACGTCATCGCTAAATTATTTTCGGGGATTTATGTCCAATGGATAGTTAACAAGCCTGAGCACGTTCTCAAAGATTATGGTGCTTTAGCGTCACCAGATAAAGTAATGTATTTAATTTAAACTTGAAACAGGTTAAGCCAGCCGGTTTTAACCTAATGAATGTTCTGATTAAATCTACGATTTGTTCAAGATAAAAGAAGATATAATAGACAACTTCTCAGAAACCGAGACTGGATTATGGATGTGTGTCGTAAAAGATCGGACAACAAATCGTACTTGGATAACAAACGCGTTTTATGTCAAGGGTAATTTTGACCATTAGCTCTAAATCCGATTTGGTGTAATCGGGTTTACTGTTAATCGCCTATTACGTTAATCCGGATTTTGGGAAGTGCTGTTATACAATGACATTAAATGGATACATTAATGAGTCAGTATTGCCCCTGAAAGCAGGCAATCACTGATTGCTCCAACGCAATGCTTGTTTGCTACCGATTTATCAGCTGGTTAATCTGATGAGAATTTCGATGGAATAATTATGTAGAGTTTAATAATTGAATATTACACTAATCCGCATTTTGGGAATTGTTGTTATACGATTTTATTAAACGGAAACATTAAATAGTCAGCACTGCCCCTGAAAGCAGGCAATCACTGCTTACTCCAATGCAATGCATGTTTGGTTCTCAGCTTCTGATTAACCCGCTGGTTAATCTGATGAGAACTTCGTTGGAATTTCGTGTGAAATATAATAATTACATATTACACTAATCCACACTTTGAGAATTAGTGGTATACAATGACATTAAATGTATACACTAAATATTCAGCATTGCCCCTGAAAGCAGGCAATCACTGATTACTCCACTGCAACGCATGTTTGCTACTGATTAATCCGCTGATTAACCTGACGAAAATTTCGATAGAATAATTGTGTGTAATACAATAAATTTCAAATAATTTATACCGAAACACATTCCGGATGGAACAATAAATGTCTAATACTTGGATATATATGGGCATATCCCAGGTGGAAAAAATTATATAGTAATTTACGTCATATTATGTTCCATATGGCATGCATGGCACGATGTACTTACCTGAATCAGTTGTTATAATGGCGTTGATTAGGTTTTTCAGATATTCTAAACCACCTAAAAAGTACGTTTTAAACTTGTCTTTGTCTTCCTAAGTGTTTCCCAGTGCGTTCGTGGCTGCCTGTCGTCGCATCTTAGAACACATCCCATTGCAATGGCTCCTTTTGATAATTGGATGTTTAATTGTTTTGGTGGTCGGCGTAATGTATGTCACTATAAAGAGAAAAAGGTAACCTATCATTGTTTATTCAGCGTTTATAATAAAGATTTTTCGTATATATCACCTAAAGATACGGAAATTGTGTAGTATAGCATCAATTCAAAACATATATGCGTTTTCTTGGTAGCCATCTTAGCAAATCTAATGCATAAGACGTCTTATATGATTTTAAACATTATATAAACATTTGTGTATTACCTTTAAGAATGTAATTAAGCTTGAATCACATGGACCATTACGTTTTCTTGACGCAGAAAAAGAAAACAGAAGTTACTGAGACGCTTAAGTGACATCTTGAAAATCAGTGCTGAAATAGACGAGGAATTTGCAAAGGAAAAAAAGATAAAAGATGAGAAACCTTCAAGGATGATTTTATCCAAAGTCATCGTAAGAACTAAAAGTCATTCCAAAAGCAAACCAAAAGCAAGGACCTTGAAAGAAAAAATTCGCATCGCTTTACGAAAAATCAGTGCAGGCAAACGGGAAATTAAACCACTTAGTGATGCCATTGAAAAGCATGACATGGCCGGTGCTTTGACATCATCAGAAAAGCATAAAATACGTGGGATTAAACACCAACCTTTAATTTTGATGTCGTCAGAATCCTCCAATGAAGAACCCAGCAGTAGTTCACAATCTCTACATTCGGAAAAGTACGTCGGATTTGGTAGAACAGTGGTTACAAGACGCCATGTTGAATTGGACGACGTGGACAATGAGCAAACTTCTGAAATTTCAGAGGATGATGGCACATTTATGTTTGGTGAAAAATAATCAGCTTTAAAAATGTTAATAAATGTAAATATTGAACAATATACGAAAGTTTTGAACAGTATATGTTGTCAAATCTGCGTGGAAATATGTCATAAATTCTATTTCCAGAAATGGAATGGCACTGCGCGTAACGATGCGCCACGTGCAGTCGTTCTAGAAATGTGACATTCGAAAATGGTGACATTATATGACGTGTTGTGTTGGATGTTACTTATAACAGACTAAATTGTAAGTTACTGTTTTGAATAATAGTGAGAGCAGTCTTTACCTGTTTTCAAATGTCAAACATTGCGAAGAAAAAGGTGTTCACGAAAGCTGAAAGAGACCAAAAAGAAACCACCAAAAAGAAGAAATACGTCAAGGATAAAGAAAACAAGATAAAACGAGAAGGGGAGAAGATTCCTAGAAGACTGAAGCACAAAGGCAAAATTAACAAATTTGAGACGATGGACAGCATAGCAAAAGCAAGGCGAGGAAGAATACACGATGACAGTGGAATTTACAAAAAAGGGACATCGGTCAAAGGGCAGTATTTTCGCACCGGCCTTGCGAGAGAAGACATCTTAAGTCCACAACAGCCAAGCAATTTTTCCAATCGAAAAAGTAATTTTCGTCTCACTATCTCTAACGCAATGTTTTGAAATTGTGTGCCATGGAAGTTTGGACAAAATGTCGAAATTAATATATATACTTTTTATACATCAACATAAAACGTAATACAGTCGACCCGCGTAATTGCACAGACCGGATAAATGCAGATATTTTGCAAACCCCATGTGCAACTTTTGTATGAAATTATGACCGGATATTTGCATAAACCGGTTAATTGCCCACTTTCTGCTTGCTGGGTTGCTGTGCAATTAAGCAGGTTCGACTGTATCACTTGCACCCTTGGCTCCCTTATATTCCCAGTTGAAATACCATTTGAACATGGAATTAATGGTTCTGCATTTCAAGGTCCATCTGATTTCCCTGACAATTCCAGGTTTTAAGGCTAGAAGGAATCCTGTATAAAGCTGCAGATGTTTAATCAATATATGGTTAAATAGTGAGCTAGGAACAACCAAAACAATGTAAACTAACGGAAATTAATTAGAAAATTAAATTCGTTGAATACTTCATTGATTTTTTTTGTGTTTGTTTTACAGAAAACAAAAGTGGTCAAGAGGGAGAAAAGTCAAAGAAAACGGCTTCTAACAAATTCGTTGAAAACCCATCTACAAAAGTAAATAAAGCTAGAAACAAGAAATTAATTAGTCCCCATCCTCTTGCGAAGCAGAAGCAAAGGAAATTAGAAAAGATCCAAATTAAAACCAAGAAACAACCGAACCGAAGCTACTCAGACATTAGAAATAGATTTGAATTAGATTCTGGTGGTAGAAACGTACTCGAGAATAAGGATCCGCTAATTACCGCACAGTTGGAAGCCCTTCAAGATGAGAAAAAGCAAAAGCAAATCCGGGTTAAACCTGGCAAGAAATTAGAAAAAGTACCTTCAGAATTTGAGATATTTGTAGAAAACAAGCCCAAGAAAATGTTTGGAGTGAAGCTTTTTGGTCTAGGCTCTAAAGCTGAAAAACCTAAAAAGAAACCAAAAGTAAGCTCAGAACCAAACGAAATCCAGGTTAAGCCTGCTATAAAACTGGAAAAAATATCATCAGAATTTCAAATAGGTGAAAAAAGTAATACAGAAGATGAAAAGCCCAAGAAAATTCACGGTGTGAAGCTTTTCGGCCTAGGCTCAAAGGCTGAAAAACCTAAAAAGAAACCAAATGTTATCTCCGAGGCAAGCCAAACTGTGAACATTAGCAATATAACTAGAAAAAAGATAAAACAGACACCAGAAACAAGTAATAAAACAAGTTCGGCATTTTCAGAAAACTCGCCGTTTAGCAAAAACGGCACGGTAGTTGCGCGAAGAATCAGAAAAATCCCTGCAAGAGGTCTAAAAAAGCACGAATTAGTACTGGAAGAAATTCACGTATTACCACCGATAACTGTCAAAAAGAAGACGCTCGATGTCAAGTATCCGGAAACAAATGCAGAGAAATTCGACGAATTGCAGAGAAACTACCTCCTCTTTAACAGCGTCATCACGGCAAGACACGCTTTAGTGAAATACGCCAAATTAACCAAAAAGATTTTTGGTAAAATTACAACAAATATCGGCAGTGCCAACAACTCTGAAAACTTAGAGCCCAATCACGAACAGCCGGTTAACGGAAAATAAACGTGTGAAATTTACGCAAGTATATTTTATATCCTCAATTTACATTTCCACATTTACAAACGAGTTTGAAAAAAACCAACTGGTGCTAATTTTGAATGTAAATATTTAACCATGTTCTAATTTATAACAGCCGGGGTAGAACAATTATATATATGGAAATTGCCAAGAATGGACATATGAGAAATTGGACATATCGGCCCATACTAGGAATTTGGTCTACACTTTTATCATATACTGTATGAGCACGTACCATATCTCCATTTGTGTCCAATTTCTGTATAAAGTCCATACTTGCGAAATTCTGTTATAGCCATATATGGTCATACATAATTTTCAGACACTAAAGGAGATGGCATTTTCTCCACCTGGGAGATTCAGATACTAATATGGTAAAGTTCCCGAATGTAAACACTATATTATGGCACTTCTGAGGATATATTGTATGTGGGAATTACCATACAATGTATATGGACATATCAGAAATTGGACAAATATGGACATACCCATAAATGATTGGGATGTATTGCCATATACTATGTATGAACCTATATCAGTAGTACATCATGCCCAGATGGAGAATATTCTGTATGTACATATTGTATATGGGACATAATATGACAAATATGGACCATATATAATTGTTCCACCCGATTAGAAAAATTCCCGAATTTTAAAATCAGTTTACACAATGCCAGGGACATAAGATTTAAACATTCCAGGATTTTCCACGACTGCCCTGCTTTGGAATCTTTTCAACCACTTTTAAAAATCAAACAGGATAAAAGTCATCGGTATAGAAAACTACAGCGCTAGTTTTCAAAAAATAATAATTTACCCATCTTTTCGTAACATCTTGAGTGTGAAAATTCAACGGGTGATGGAAGGCGGCATACAGGTGTGACAACGGGCTGGAAGTAACGAGTCACGTAATTCAAAATTTGACACAATATCTATTCTGCTAGCAATCTAAAAATGTCCAATTGGGTTTAAAAATAAATATTTTGAATGATACATATGTTGAGATGATATGTAGGCACAAAAACTGATCTGGAAGTTTACCAGCGGTGGAAAAATTAAGTATGTCCATATACGGCGTTTTATATCGATACAGTCGAACCCGCTTAATTGCACAGCGATCCGGCAAGCCGAAAATGTGCCATTAACCGGTTTATGCAATTATCCGGTCACAATTCCATACAAAAGTTGCAAATGGGATTTGTGCATCCGGGATGTGCAATTAAGCGGGTTCGACTGTATGGCATGGGTATATTGAACATACACCGAAATT
Source organism: Ophyiulus pilosus (assembly GCA_033995625.1). NCBI lineage: Eukaryota > Metazoa > Arthropoda > Diplopoda > Julida > Julidae > Ophyiulus > Ophyiulus pilosus. Next base: position 78,129 of record JAUJYV010000126.1, read on the forward strand.
TGATTAATCCATGCTTTTTTCCATATATCGATACAAAACGCGGCATAATATGGCCTTAAATAATTTTTCCACCTAGGTACAAACATAGCATCTGAGAAACTATGGAATTATTCCAAGATCTATAATCTAGGATTATGGAAAATCGCCCAAAAGTCATCTTGAAAAACTCGAGGAAGATTCCTTTATACGGGGAAAGGTATTAAATTAAAGTTAATAAATTGGATAAAGCACCATATCAACACTAGACGTAATCGAGAAATCTTTGGAAGGCAGGGACATATCGTATAATCGAGAACTTTTGCAACCAACACGACGAATCTTGTATAATACTGTTGATCCGCTACATTTCAATCGAACGAGACGGCTTCTCGGGACAACAGAGAAGATCTAACAGATATGGATATTTAAAAAGTATAGGCTTTGAAACTTTGGCAAAAACAAAAAATGGACCCGCAATTTCACAACCTGCAGACTTGATTGTGTTTTGCATTGAGAATAATGGTGAGACTTCGTCAGACATATTGGCATCGCAAACAACAGTTCGGCGCCATCTTGGAAGAATTTTTTTTTGTTTTGTGCTTTTCAGCAGGAGCAGGATGACGAAGAAGAGGATTTGTCGGCCTCCTCCTCCAGATCCACGTTGTTCCCCTTCCTCCTCCTGCCCCCAGGAAGTGATGATTTGTCCACCGCATGTTCCATCCTGGACATCACCATGTTCAATAAAGTCTCTACGGCTTTAGACACATTTTGACCAGTAGCGGCGCTGGTTTCGAAATACGGAAGTCTGCAAAAACAACAAAAACAATGAAGTGTTAAAAACAATTACACAAGATGGCTAAAAATGCAAATAGCATAGTTGGTCATGCAAAGATATATACCAAGAAATACGGCCATGTCATCTAAACAATGAGTGTACAATCGAACCCCCTTAATTGCACAAACCGGATAAATGCCCATATTTTGCAAGCCCCATGTGCAACTTCTGTATGGAATTGTGACCGGATAATTGCATAAACCGGTTAATTGCACATTTTCAGCTTGCCGGGTCGCTGTGCAATTAAGCGGGTTCGTCTGTACCTGGTAACATCGGATTATTCTTCTACAATGCAGCCGAGCACTCGTATTTACACTCACCCATACTTCTCCGCGATTTCCCTGGCCTTTTCTTCGCTAATAATTCTATGATCTTCCAGATCTGCTTTATTTCCGCACAAAATCACGTCTGGATTATCGCAGTAGGCGTGTGTTCGCAACTGGTCGAGCCAATTGCGAATGTTAAGCAGCGACGACTCATTAGTCAAATCAAACAGCAACAGAAAGCCCATGGCGTCGCGGAAAAACGCAGTCGTCAGGCTGCGAAACCTGAAAATAAATTTAAAAAAAAAAAGTTATTTAGTTTTTTCAAATTTGTAGGAATTCCTGAAAATCGATAGTTTGCGAAATGGGGGAGGGGAAAATGGAGGACGAGGGTGAGGGTTGGTCGGAAGTGATACACCCCACGATTAAGCTGCTGCTGCATCGGTTGCATTACAGGGCAAATATTAGCTTTGCAGGATTTCAAAATAACCACGAGAGCGGAATTTACATCCGTTGCTATCGTGTTGCTAGATAAAAATAATCGGAAATTTGATGTGGCGTAGTAACGGTCGCATCGTTGCGAGTTTGCAGGAAATACAGCGAATTCAGGTTATTTGGGACATTGGTTAATCGGGTCAAATTGCACAACTCTCAATGCACGTATAATACTATTTTATAACGCGATTTTCAACATTTTTAAACCTCAAAATAGGTTGTCAATTCTATATTATTACATTGGTGGAAAAATTATATGGCATTTATGCGACTGTATATCCAAATATGTACATTCACGTTACCATCTATGTACAAGTACAATACATGTACAATATAAAAGGCAGAATGTATATTAAAATGCAAAAAATGATAAGGGAACAGAAAAGCCATGGATTACCTCTCTTGTCCAGCGGTGTCCCATAATTGCAAGTGGACCCTTTGCCCCCTTCCGGCAAACCCATCCGGTCCTTGAGCACGATACACCTTAACGTTGGGAGAAAAAATGGAAAGCATTAGATCACAGTCGCCTTTCAAGCCCATGGCTGCACCAAAGTAGAAAAGTTTACTGTCGAACCCGCTTAATTGCACAAACTGGATAAATGCACATATTTGACAAGACCCATTTGCAACTTTTGTATGGAATTGTGACCGGATAATTGCATAAACCGGTTAATTGCACATCTTCGACTGTACTAACGTGAATGGGATTCTGGGTAAAGGGGGGAAATCGTAAAGTGCTGTTTCAGGGTCTAAAAAAGCAACACGGCGGAGCCAAATTTAAATTTAAACGGGATGAATCTAATGGCGCTCCTCTTGAACAGCATCCGTTCAGGGTATTTATCACGTGACAGGTGGACGGAGGGGAATTTTACCGTAGTACAATACATGATCTAATATTATTTAATCTAATCTGGTTTAAATTATAGTATAAGGGTTTTACCACTCGTTTCTCCCGAAAGTCAATACCGACTGTGGAGATGAATTTGCCGTTGAAAGCGCCATCTGTGTATTGGTGCAGGAAGCTCGTCTTGCCCACTCCAGAGTCGCCAAGTGCCAGAAACTTGATGAGGTAATCGTAATCGAAATTGGACGGCGATATGTCCCCCATTACTGTAGGAAAAAAAAAACAAAAAAAAAACAGACAAATGAAACAGATTTCAATGACACACATTCAGTTGCTCAGAACACGAGTGTTCAGTAAATAAAAATGGTAATGGATTTGCGTTGAAAATGTTTTTTTTTGATAAAACAAACTGGCAAATTTCTGAAAATCTGGGCGTTTTGTTCAACAGGATGGAGTGCAAATCGATGGCGGTGTCAAGACTAGTTTAATGTTGATTAAAATTAATTTCTTCCTCGTCGCTTTCACTCTCATTAGCGCTCTCATTTCAGAGTACTTGAATTAATTGCCACGTGTGCTTTTGGCACAAATAATAAATACTTAATTTCATGTGGCATCAGTCATTAACAGTTGGACACCTGTGCCATCTTATGCCATACTTAATTATATTAGTATAGTTATTAAAGCACTGCATTTGTATAGGAAAAAACCCTAAAAACTTCTTCGCTCTATATATCCGGGTGGAAAAATCATATTTGGATATATGCAGGAAATTCAATATATAAACATATTAGAAATTGGACATCTATGGAAATAATAGTCATATATGGCATTTATGACGATAAATTGTCATTCGTTTACGTATATGTCCATATATTGCCATACATCCACGTACATGTCCTTATATCTGCAGGGGTATATTCAATAATTGTACAGGAAGTGCCATATTACAAGTATTACTTTGAGAAATGTATGGACTCGGAATATTTCTCAAAGTATTACTCGGAATATGACACGTACAGTGCACAGGCCCTATATACTGAATTTACTTATATATTTCATGGACATACAGAATACACCGCACATCGATTGGCATAGTTCATGAGCATAAATTCCATATATGGGTACATTTTTTCAAACAGTATAAGCCCAACCGGGAAGTTACAAATAGCAACCAAAGAATACAGTTCATAAATAACTATTTCTTGCGTCGTTACATTGTGGGGGAACTTTTCGATGCTCCCTGTGCGTACATTCGCCTTGCGCGAGTGCCCCAGATCTAATTGGCAGAACATGGACGAGCTTCTAGTAGCCGTTTCGAGTACACAAAGCCCAGAAGAAAGACTAAGCATTTCTAGGCAACAGGTTGCTATGCCAATTTGTCATCATCCAGCATCGCTGCTGCACGTTTGCAACAAGGGCCAACCAAGTGCTTCCCCAAAAAGCCCTCGTTCACATTTACACGCCTCTAGCACAATAATAATAACAATAATAACAACAATAACAACATCATCTGCACTACGAACAACTCGTGAGGTGCTATTATGAATTCAAAATGAAAAAAAATGTAAAATACACCTAATGGAAAACTACAGCAATGTTTTCACTTGGATTCATCAGACATTTACGTATTCATGGTTTCGACGTGCAATAAATGTAATGGTATATACGAAATAGAAATGGGTACATAAAATACATTTTATACCTTCTATTTTGGAAGAAATTTACATGTACATTAGTTAAGTTGTATTCGTCTAAGACATGTTTACTAGTGAAACTACGTATATCATGAGGATAAGTGTTTAGTTTATCCAGTATACAAACACTAAATTGCATAAGGAATGCAGCCAGTGAATTTCATTATCACGCAAATAGTCAACATTATACCTGGTCAACAAACAGTTTTTATCACCAAGAATAACTTTTAACCCGATTTGGATATGGACATTCCGTTTGTACGGTTGGATAAGAATTGGATAACAAGTTACCCTGGTGGAAAAATTATATGCAGCCTATATATGTATATGACCATATACTTGCATGAATGGCCCATGTATGGCCATATAAGTTCATTAATGTCACCTGTAATAATGCCATACAAGTACATGAATGGCCCATGTATGGCCATATAAGAGCATGAATGGCCCATGTATGGCCATAAAAGTGCATTAATGTCGCTTGTATGGCCGTATTAGTCCATGAATGACCCATGTATGGCCACAGGTTAGCTCGGTCCCAGGGGTGGATTGACTATATAGAGCAAGAGGGCGGTGTAATAAGTGCCAAGAGGGCGCCAGTTCGCTCTGAAGGCGAGGGCGCACTCTCATAGGGTATTTCTAAGTAGCGTGTTGAAATGCAACTTGGGTGTTCATTAAAATGGGCTGTGTAATCAACGTTTTCGTAATTAAATGGTGCATTTTTATTGTCCTCGTCGCTAAATATGGCTGTGGAGTTCACTGAGGCGATTACCAAATGCGATGAAATCTACTGGCGTTTATGAGCAAATCGTCAAATTCCCATATCACCACCCACGTCGCCTACATTTTTATAATTAAATTTGCTTCGTGACTTCGTCACGGTCTTAGGAGGGGTTCCAGAGTCATCGGCCCTAAAGGGTGATCCTCCGCAGATCTTTTTGACTTTTACAAGCCGTTATCATCACCTTTCCGCACGGTTAAGACTGCCCGGGTGCCAAATTATGTAGAGACGTTACATTTATTATGTTTCCATATATTACGTTTTATGTCGAGGTATGAAACAACATGTGGACTTAGAATATTTCTCAAAGTATTCCTTGTAATTAATATGGCACATACAGTGTATATCGAATATGCCCATGTAGATAAATGTGTACGTACGCGGATGTAAAGAAATACAGGGGCATATCCGTGTGTATATAGTATAGTATGCCATATATGGGTGTATATTTCCATATAGGTGTATATACTTTTATACATGCCTAATTTCTGATATGCCTGATGATAATTTTCCATAAATATCCACATATGATTTTTAGACCCGGGCATATATGACCAAACAGTTATATGGTGACATACATGTCATATATGAAACTTTCATTATATAATTTTTCCACCTGGGCATATGGTCATAAATGTCACATTTCCATACAGGCCCTGTTTCTGACGTGTTCATAGATGTGAAATACTCCATAAATGTTCCACCCGGATGGCTTCCATAAGTGGAAATAACAATTTGGATTTTTGTTTTTTCTAGTACATAAAAAAGCCCTTTCTTATTTGCGAGTGGAGTGTGTCCTTACACATTGGGTGTTTGGCCGTGGGGAATAAGTGTTGCTATAGTGACACTCTTCTGTGCGTGCAACAGGAAGCGCTCTTGTCGCCTTGTTTTTAATGCTGGAACCCAACACCATGCAGTGAGTCGTAGTGACCAATCTGCTTTAATGATTCGCCGAATCAACCCCAATTTCAGCCTTCAATCTGGACGGTGGTCAGTCAGTGCGATGCATTCTACTCAAACTACTCTAATAAAGAACGATGGCTTTAACATTGGCTATCTCTGCAACCGTAACGTGTTTAAGCAACACCTGCTATAAATAATGAAAATCAATTTGGTACGATTTACAAATTATTTTATAATAACGCTACATATTTAATCTCTACAATTCAATATACACAACTAATACTTTTAAGAAGTAATTAAAGCCCATGCATTAATATAAACGCCATACATGTTTCCAAACAAAACCAAATCATCATATATGCAAATGTCTAACCATATACATAATCTTCCATGCAATGACATAAAACGTCATATATGGCCGGACATGTTCTATACATGTTCTCAGACATATAAAAGAGGAATCGTCATTTATGGACATAATAGGCCATACATGGTCCTAAACATGTTCTCAGACATAAATGGGGAATCAACATCTATGAACATAATATGCCATATATGGCCCTAAACATTTTCTCAGGCATAAAAGGGTACCATCATCTATGGACATATTCCATATATGACCCTATACGTGTTCTCAGACATAAAAGTGGAAGCATCATCTATGGACATACATGTTTATGGGACATAATAAGCCATATTTGGCCCTATATATTTTCTCCATCCAGGATTGAGGACATGTATTGAAGACAACCAGTGTTCATATTATTTGATCTACGTTCTGCATACATAGGGTGTGCCCAGATATAGAGGTTGTTCCAGGATGGAAGAACGAAAATGCGTCATTTGTCGAATGTTTGAGAAAAGCAGCTCAGTTGGGGATAACTGATTTTTGGCGTTTCGCTTCAATGGCGATTGTGTGGCTGTTTAACAAGGTTTTTCAATTGCCTGTCAAATCCTCCCAGGGTGACCGATGTTGTTATGCCAACCCTGGTTACGCAGCTTTATAGAAAATGCAACCAAATTACCCTCCGGTGCATTTGCTAATTAAATTAATGCCCATTGATTATAAAAAATGCTCTCGTTGGATTCATTCAATCGCTAGCATTTAGCTTCGAAGAAGAAATTGTTCTATAAAAGATCCTGGTACTACGAGAACTTCATAGTATAAAAATTATATATGCCACATACAAGGGCATATATACGCGAAATTGGACTGATATGGAAAAATATAATTGTATAAGTCCATACATATAGTCATATATGCGAATGTATCGTGCTCCTTTTTGAATGGCCCTTAACTATAATCCCAATGTGGTGTGCGTGTAGTGCTGTAATGGCTACTTGTTGTGTTCCAATTTTTCAGGTTTTTGTTTTTGCTGCTTTTATGTATTTCAAAGACATAACAATAAAGTTGAAATCATCGATTTCTGTAATTTGACCTCACTCTCAAAATCCATAATTCAGACATGTTGAAGAATTACGAAGAATTTTAGAAAAAATATCATCTTACATTTACCTCCTAAATGTTATTCTTGGAATTCGGAATAACTAGGATGGAGCAGCGGTATTAATCTGGCATTTTATGTACAGGTGCAGTCGAACCCGCTTAATTGCACAGCGACCCGGCAAGCCGAAAATGTGAAATTAACCGGTTTATGCAAATATCCGGTCAGAATTCCATACCAAAGTTGCACATGGGGCTTGCAAAATATGTGCATTTATCCGGTGTGCAATTAAGCGGGTTCGACTGTACACATGTTTTAACCCAGGTGGAAAAATCATATGGGCCTTGTTTAGCTTTTTTTATTTATTATTCCACCATTAATTGGACATATCTGGACATAAATGGGCAATTAAGCGGGTTCGACTGTATATATGGACATAAATGTATTTAGACATACAAAGGTTGTGCAATTGTAAACGATATGGTTATTTCACGGTGTCCATTTTGTGTCAGACCTCCTCATAGACGTCCTTAGTTTTTTTTTTGAAAAGTAGGGTGTCCGCAAAACGTATTGGGACATCCATTTGTTTAAAATTTTAAATTAGCTAGTCATTTTGTACAATGATTGTGACTGCAAAAATAGACAATTGAGGAAACGATGTCGTGATTATCCAAAAAAATAATATTGCATATTGCTCTCAAATGTATTTCTTCGAAATAACCTCCATATAGTACATTATTCCGTAAAATTAAATTACTCGGGCTGATTGGTTGTTATAGCATTCCAGATGCGAGATTATATGTGACAATCCCAAATGATAATCAAGTACGATAATGCCATCTGCAGAAATTGACCTCACTATCTCAACACACTGCACCCACAGAATATTGATTAGGCTGAGTACAATTGCGTAGAAAAGGGTCGAACAAATAATAATTTGCATCTAGGACAACGAGCCCTCTTGTAGCACAACAAAATAAGGACTGATTGCAAAAAAAAAAAAAAAAACCACTTGCCAAACTGGCACAATTTGTATCAAGTATGATTCAGGACTTTCTACAAATGTAGTTTACAAATCCATGCTTCAACTATCTGCGTGTGTTTATTTTCATGCTGATAATAGAAATACGCAATTTAGCAGATGCACACTACAGCTATAAAATTGTATATGGATATGTATGGGCCATGGAAAGGTCATACGGGGCAATTCAAAAAGGACGTCCCCGAAATTCCATCAAAATTTGTCCCTGTCCACACGGTGTCCATTTTATCCCTTTTTCATTTTACTGATTAACGGAAATTTCCTGACCTCGAAGAAATGGTGTCCATTTTCCCTTTCACTGACCTTTAAAACACAATTAAATAGAAAAACCCATAATTGAAAAATGCCATCATTGGTGGACGTCCATAATGGCTTTCCCCCTCCATTACCCCCTGTCCACATGCCAGCAGTTCCCCCCCCCCCTCTTGAGGACGTCCTTTTTGAATGGCCCCTGTGTGTTATATATCATTTCCCACCCGGTCTTTTAAGTGGGACACCCCGTATGCAATGGGATAAATGTACATGATTTGATTTTGTTTTCATAAATTACGGTACTTTTGAAAAAGCTATTAATACCGACTGTAAACATGGAATATATTTCCTTTATAAATGCGTATAATTTAAATTGCGAGATCAGAAATTGAGGCGGGGTTAAATAAGGACTAGCGCACAGTTTTATCGCTATAGCAACAGGTTATTTGCGTTTTAAATTATAATTAAGTCGTACGAAAAGCCAGGTTGGGCCCATTATTTCAACATATACACCGTGTGTATTTCTGCAACCTATGTTCAAAATAGCACATATACACATTTCCAGGAACCGATAGTCGGAGATTACGACGTCTAACTTATGCTCCTGTAATCAATAAATCATATAAGCAAACAAATTAGTCATCTAATTGATTCATTGAAAGGCGTGCGAAGAACATAAATGAGGGTTGTGGTCCAAGAACAACAACAAAAGCAAATGCGTTGGAAATTACGTGTATTGCCGTGAAGCAATATTGATAGTGGTATACGATTGACACTAGTAAATATGTAGGTACATGTGCAGTCGAACCCGCTTAATTGCACAACGTAATTAAACCGTAAATATATATTTACATATATGTCTGAAAATATATGGACGTTTTATGTCGATGTATAAATGTGGACTTGTATTTGTCAAAGTATTATTATGCCACATACAGGGTGGGGCATATGCCTAAGTCGCTACTGGCATAGTAGAAGTGAGTGTTAAGTTCATTTTGGGTATTCTAACATCTGTTTTACAACTTACAAAGGTCAAAATTTTTGTATTATTCTTTGTCTAATAGTCTGTTTTATTCTTTGTTATTTTAACTGTCTTCTGGGCTAAAATTCACACAGTGCGGACAAGAGGTAGGGGATCAACTTTTGAAAGAATTTTTGGGACGACCTTTTTGAATGGCCCCTAAATGAAAAGAGAATTTTTTAAAGCATCGGTCGATTGAGCTATTAAAGGTTGTGCAACCCACCCACAATCATATACGAGGTTCAATAGCAAGGAGTAAAACGGGAGGATAGGGGGAAACTGATTATGTGGCCAATTACATACAGAGAGTTCCTCAGTATCCAATATCACACCATTTATGCGCCACACCAGCATTAAAACTACACTGCAACATTTGAAGTAATAACGTCGGTGTGACGACATTGATACATCTTGAAATCCAGACTTTGTAGGACAGACTCCGTACGTGTTTCAGTAATAGAATCCCTATGGCATAAAATATAAAGGGCATTTCATAAATAATGTCACGCATTGAATGTATACCTGTGTCCGTTGATCGTGGAGAATATGTGCCCCAAAAATCGACAACACCTACAATAAAGAAACAGTGACGACAACAACAAAACAAAATTGTAAATCCCCGATAAATAGAATCAACCGCAAATCAACAAAGTTATTGGTGATTGCCGCCCATTTTATGGGGCTGCTGTTGAAAGAAGAAATAGTAAAATCATTGTGGAATTATCTATTTGTGCCTATTTCAGCTCACGACACACTAAAATGACACACTAAAAAATCTAAAACAAGCCTAAAACTGTCGTGGTACACCTGTTGAAAAGTCAAATGAATTAAGTGAAAGTATAATCAAACCCGATTCCAGAAACACAAAACGGGTTTTTTCGTTGCTTTATAAAACCTGGTTTTGTGTAAAATTTTATAAAAATATAGAAGAAAATTGTAAGACGGCATTCTGACCAATGCTACGCTGCCGTACATTTTCACGCGCATGATGGACGGAACTCTGACCCTGTCAGGCATGTTGACCATACCCCTGGAAATGTTGAAGAAAGGCCAACCTGCATAGCTCAGGTGCTTGGCGGACAACCTGCGGAGACCGCCACCAGGGGCAAAAGGGAGTGCCAAGGGCGCTGGGAGAAGAAAACAGCTGACCAGGGGAGACAACTGGACGAATAGGGCGTGTGTGATGAGAGGACAACGACCAGAACATCAACAGAAAAGATAAGAAGGGATGCCATCTTGTTGGAAACAAAGAGCGCGAAGCCCATCATTCAGCAAAAATGACAACAGGGATACCGAGGCATTTTGGAACCAGAGGAATTTTTGGATTTTCAAGGAAGACGAAAATCCAAGAACAACGACAACAGTAAGAACTGAACTTTACATTCTCGGGTAACCAACGGGGTGAGCGCGGGTGCTACAAGAACCGGGAAGAAGACCGCTGGAAGCCAAAAGACATCGCGAACCACAATTTAACCGTTCATGTTAATTACATTATTATTGTTTCGACTGTAATTAAGCAGAAAATAAATATTTCATTTCAAATTTATCTCTTGTCTATCCCACACAAATTCCTGTAACAAATGTTAGCAACTGCCTTAAACAAGTTTGTAGGTAGAATATAACGTTGAAATGACAGAAATAAAACTTAACTAAAACGGTTCTACGGTAACTATCTCGTGTTGACGAGATAACAAGATATTCAAGAACATCTCCATTTTTAATATAATATATTTGTCTGAATTTTTGTTTGTTTCTATAATGTGTATAATAAAGTTTGTGGTCGTGTTGTGTTTGTGAAATACAGGTGAGAGAAAACCTCAGGTAAGTACTTTAGGACAGCTGCTTAGGACTTAGGGCATCGCACGATGATGTTATGAAGAGTTTGGTAAGTGCATAACATTTCTACCGTTTTAGTTAAGTTTATTTCTGTCATTTCAACGTTATATTTCTACCTGCTGTTCTGCTTAAGACACACGAATTTGATTCTCCGTTTCGTGAAATTTCACACAAAACCAGGTTTTATAAAGCAACGAAAATTCCCGATTGGTTTCTCTGGAATGTTTTTTTTTGTGCTTTCACTTGAATTCCTTTGACTTTTCAACAGGTGTGCCACGAAAATTTTTGACTTTTTTAGATGTTTTTTATAGCGTGCCGTGAGCTGAAATATGCTGTACTAGATGATTCCACAATGATTTTACTATTTATTTTCTTTCAGCAGCAGCTCCAACAAAATGGTTGGCAATCACCAACAACTTTGTTGTTATGCGGTTGAGTCTACTTATCGGGGATTAGAATTTTGTTTTTGTATTTACACTGTTTCTTAATTGTAGGTGTTGTCGATTTTTGTGGCAAATATTCTCCACGATTAATGAACGCGGGCATACATTCAATGTGTGACATTGTTTATGAAATGCCCTTAATACTAGTTTAAGCCATAGGGATTCTAATACTGAAACACATAAGGAGACGTTTAGCAAAGCAAAATATAAACGTACAAGTTTTTCAAAGAATGCGTAAAGAGGGAGTTTATTGCTTCGCATGCAAAGCTTACGCGAAGTCTGTATTATTGAGTTCATTTAGCGGATTTCCGATTGAAAATGCAGGAAATTTGATTTCATCTCCGAGTTGGAATCTGTGACCTCGCTTAATGAAATTTATTAGACACGTAGTACGTGACCATCGCGTGTCACTCGTGATCTTTGTAACAAATAATAATAATAGTAGATAATAACAAAGTGCATTAAAGAAAATACGAGATAACGAAACCGATGAGATAATTTATAAATACAAGATTTTTGACATCTCGGGGACGATCTAATCAGCGATGAAATGAAAATTCTTTATCTCGTTGTGGTACAAGTGGATTTTCGCGGTCTCTTATGCCATGCAGTGTTTTTAAGTGCCACGACACTCTAGTATACTGTCAAGAGCCCCCCAGGTGTGCCATGGAAGTATGGTGAAAGGAATACAACCACGGTTTTCAGGAATTTCGTTCTATATTTCATGAAATTTTCACTTTATGTCGCCGAAATTGGATTTGGTTGTGCTATCAGTTTGGTACCTAGTAATCCTGTGTTTTTAAAACATGGTGCAACGCGACAATTTTAGGTCTAACTAGGCTGTTAGGTGAAAATGATTGAAATACACTGCTCTATACATGATAGCAGCTCTGCAGAATATAATAGATAATATATTAGAGAGTATAGAACATAGTAGATTAGTACATAAATTCTGGGTAGAAAAATTATAGATGTCACATATATTTAAATGATCATGTATTGACACAATGGAATTCCTTTTTTTAATTTTATAAAAACAAGAAATGGAACGATGAAAAGCACGAGAGAGGAAAACAGCACGTGCAATCTTCCAAAAATTAACGTGACTGTGACGTCACAAATAATGAAAAACTTATTCAAACGTACGTATGCATTCAAGATTGGTAAATGAACATGGCGTTGGTTTATAAATACAGTACGCATATGGCATGAAAAAACCCGATTTTAATAAGTTGAAATGCCTCAATTATGGGGCTCATAAAAATAAACTCCACTCTGCTAATGGACGCAGTTGTTGAGCATCCATCAATCGATTGTCAAAAAAAAAAAAATCCATTTTTAAAAAAAAATATTTCGTGCTGCTATATGAAGAGACCTTGTAGACTATCATAGCGGCAAATCGAGGTTGAACAAATATTATGACAAGGCGAACGTAGCTAATGTTTGTAAATCAAACAAGAAAGGAAAACATCAAAACTGCGTGCACTACTATTATAAATCTATCTGTGCAGAATTCTTATTCAAGAAATATAATTTAATCAGACTGAGCAACACATGCAGTTACGGTATTGATTTTCCAGGTTATCCCCATGTACATGTATATATATATTTCGTAAACGATGCTCAAAAGCATAGAACAGAAACAAAACCTTAGGTATATGTATATAGGCAAAATGAAATGCCATAAGGTGATTACATTTTAACTAGAAAGGTGAAAATGATTCAAAGTAGAACCTTTGCAGGTAGGAACAATTATACATGGCCAAATATGTATGAAAACACAGTCATTATGGTGTTTTATGTTAATGTATGGAAGAAAACGTGGAAATAGACTATTTCTCAAAGTATTCTCGGGTGGAAAAGTTATATATGGACATGCATGGGCCATATGCAGCATTTAACTCTTGATGGGCCATATATCGCAAGATAACCACCATATTTAACAAATGATGTGAGATTTGTGCCTTAATTACAACAACTAATTATTCATCTATTATCATGTTCATTAGCAACTGATGAACCATACATGGACATACTTGTATATGGGCTAGCATGGTCTTACTTGGCCTTTAACACGACATACTGCAGCACATCATGTATAGTACTCTCGTTTTTGCCAATTACGCTAATTAGATTTTCCTCATTCGACACAATTATTTAAAAGGCAACTCCACAGGTGGTATTTATCCAATTCGGATCTACTCGTCACTTTTCATACTCCATATTTAAACTTACCGAATTTCTTCACCCGTAAATTGCATTACAATCGAACGAAATGTCACGTTATACGCTATTATGAAATATCATTGAAATGAACAAATGTCACATTATGGGTTTTATAAATACATCACAAAGGTATTCTACTGTTGAACGTTATCAATAATTCATTATTTGAAATGACATATATATGCGCTTCGTTCGTGTTTTTAAAACAAGCTTGGCAACATGACTGATTCTGGTAGCTGAAAACAAGCAAAGAAGCCGCTAAAATTTCCACTAATTAGGCTGCTGACGTATTTACATTACTTCCGGCAACTGTGGACTAGTGATGGATATGAAATTTCGATCCTGGTTGCCATTTTCAGTTAAAACAAGTTGAAAAGCGAGGTACATTTTTTATATGATGAAAATGGGCATTTTAATTAGCATAAAGTGCTGTTTTCATCCTTTCTCAACTCAAGGCACACAACATGCGGTTAAAATTGACGCTGCACGCCAAGCCAAAAATGTGCAATTAAACGGTCAGAATTCCATACAAAAGCTGCACATAGGGCTTGAAAAATATGTGCAATTAAGCGGATACGAATGTATACATGGTATATGAGAAATTGCATACCAGAAATTAGTCAGTCATATAGCCTATAGGAATCAATATGTGAAAATATGATAATGTACAGTATGTCCATAAATTACCATATATGTGAATGTACGACCATGTACTGTAATTCCATATATCGGTGAATAAATCCACATCTCCAGTCGTGTGACTCGTGTCAACTTTGTCATATCCGTATTGCAATCAAGCATATCTTCACACAACATAGCCCATAATTTCACCGCACTTAAACTGACAAAACCTCTTAAAATGCCAAATTTTGATGCATGGCAGCAGATAACGGATTGATTAATCTCTTCACTTTGTTTCATTTATGTTAAGTACATAAAGCGAAATTAAACATGATCTTTCAGTTATACCTGTACAGTAAAGCCTTATACAGTCGAACCCGTTTCATTTCACAAACCGGATAAATGCAAGCCTCATGTGCAGCTTTTGTATGGAATTGAGACCGGATAATTGAATAAACCGGTTAATTGTACATTTTCGGCTTGCCGGACGTTTTATACGTGACGTTTTATACATGTTTTATACATATATTTACATATTGCATATGCAACGTTTTTATACTCGTTTTTATTTTATACTCGTATTTTATATAATACATCAATTACGGAAAATTGTGATAATAAACTGGTAATAAATTGCTAAAACCCCTGGGGTTTTTTTTTGCAGCTTTTTTCTATCACAAACCGGTAATCACTTAGAAAACTAAGCACTTTTATATGAAAATAAGCTGGTCTCAAACTCATCACAGACTCTTAATTTTTAATCAAACACTGTTGCCAGCTAGGTTACCAATAAAAGTTATCATTTTCTGATAATTTACTGATCATAAACATTTAATTTGTAAGCAAACACGATCGCTACCAGTTTGTAACGAATCTTTAAACCTAACGAATGTAATACGTTAACCTAAACCATGTAATAAGCTGAAGGTTCGGCGAAAACACTTAAAAAGAAATTTGACTAGGCTCAAAATTCTTCGATCAATCCAGGATATATAATACTGGAGAAGGCATACATTATTTTTGTTTCATGTCAACAACATGTGGCCTATGTTAACTATAGATAACACTAATGGTAGAGTGGAGTGTATGTTGCGTGGTTTATGGCATACATTTAAGCTATAGTATGCTATAGTAAACTATACTTCTGTATAATAAACTAATGAGCAGCTGATATCAAAGTAATAATTTGCATGTTGCATATCAAAAATAACGGGATATTTCACAAGTTACGAGAGTTCATCGTCTCAAATAATCATAGACCTTCCATGATATATTGTACTCGTAATATTACGGTACTCGAAATATTCGATAGAACTACAAATTTGAGTGAAATCAAGGCCGGGTTCAATACATTGAAAATCGCTCAACAATACGTTTATTATTTGAAAAAAATTATATATTTGCACACAATGCATTTATATGTGGGTGGATAATTACATGAATTTCAAACGAGGTCGACAATTCCTATCAGGAGTTATTCAAATTAAACAATTAAAACAAATTTAACATTAATTAACATAACAATGGTCTACAAGGGACTAATTTGAATTTGAAATAAATTCAAATTACGAAGAGCAACAGCACGTTCTTCAGAGCACGTGCACGTGACGCGCGGGGAGGCGTTCCAATTCCAACACAATGGCCCATATATGGCATAAATAGAACGTTTTATTCGATATACAGTCGATTCCGCTTAATCTGGACACATCCGGCGGAGGCGTTTTGCCCCGATTAGGCGGCTGCCCAGA